>NETT01000490.1:269-18057 GCA_003449175.1 Ceratocystis smalleyi
TACCCGCGCTCCAAGTCCAGCAGCCTCCCGCCGCCGTCAGCAACTAGCCCTTATTTCTTCTTGCCAAAGCTGCTGCCCTCAAAGCCCGGCCTCGACTTCTTCTTGGTGCTGCCCTTCTTGCCGCCCTTCTTGCCCGCTGCTCTCTCCAGCTTGCGCTGCAGCTTGTCGTCAACGCGCTTGCGCAGGTTCGTCTCGCGCTTCTTCTGCTTGTCGGCCTTGGCCTTCTCAACACCCTTGAGGCGATCATCCCACTCGCGCTCACTGCGCCTCTTGACACGCTCCTTGCGCTTTACCGCCTTCTTGAGCGACAGCTCGTCATCGCGGATCTTCTCGCCCTCGGCCCGTCGACGTGCCGTGAGCCAGGCTTCCTTGTCCTCGATCTCGGCCCGCTTCTCGGGCGTCATGGCCGCCAACCGCTTCTTGGCGTTCTGCAGCTTGAGTAGTGCCGTCTTGGGGTCCGAGGGCCCCTTCTTGGAGTCGCGCGACAGGCTGTACGATAGGTCATGCGACAACTGCGAGCCATCGCCAAAGGCCACACGGCCAAACGAGAGGTTGGCTGTGGTGTCGTTGAGCTCTAGCTCCATCCCGGGTGGGCTCAAGATCTGCGGCGAGTTGGAGGCCAGGGCCTCCTCGCGCTTAAGCTCCTCGGCACGCTTGGCAGCTTGTCGCTGCTCTTTCTTGTGCGCCTTGCGCGCTATTTGCTTTTCTCTCCGCGACTCGATCAGCTCGTGACGCGTCCGCACGGGTTTGCCTTCCATATTGTTTTCTTTGAAGCGCGCCGCGCGTAGCGCCGCCATTTTCGCCGCAAATCGCTCGCGGAATTCAGCCGTATCCTTGGGAACCTTAATCAATCGGGGCTTTTCGGTGGTCGGTTGCGGTTGCGACTCTTCTACGCCATTAGAGGAAGAGCCGGAAGTCATGGTACTTGATTCCTCAGTAGAGGGTGGGAGATTGGAGGTGTCTTTGCTGTCAGAGGCAGGGGACTGAAGCACTGAGGTTTCGACGTCGGTCCACTCATCATCCTTGGCCTTGGGAGTCTTGGTCTTCTTGGATGCAGATTTGGGTGCAGAGGAAGCAGTATCAGCGGTGGTGGGGGTGGTGGTGGCAGTCTTGGCTATCTTGGTGGTGGTCTTCTTCTGCTCGGCCTTCTGTTTTTTGCGCTCCAGCTTTTCGCTCTTCTTTTGCACCTTGGTCTCGTCGGCAGCAGCGGGCTCGCCAGTCGTGGCCGCCGGTTTGGTCTCGCCGTCGACCTTGGCCTTTTTGGTGCGCTCCTTAGTTTCCTTCAAGCCTTGGCGGGGCTTCTCGGGCTCAATGCCCTCCACCTCTTCATACTCCTCGGCCTGGGTAGCCTCTTCCTCCAGCTCTTGCAGCTTGCGCTTCTTGCGGCCGGCCTCGTCCATGACATCCTTGGCAGAGCGGTTCGCATCGTTTTCGGGATCAAGCCTGGCCTTTTTTGCGGCCTTTTTCTCAGCCTTAGTTTTCTTCTTTTTTTTGTTGTTGTGCGGGCCGATGGCATCATCGTCCTAGGAAACATGGAACCAGCGTGAGAAAGGTGAATACAGCCGGGGGGGGGGGATAAAAACAAAAGGGCCGTACATACTGTTGCAGCAGTAGTACTTGCCGTCGCATCAGCACCATAGTAAAGCTTAGAGGGAATCAAGCTGAGCAAGCCGTTAAAGGCCGCAGCATGATCGCGGATCCGATCCTATGAGAAGCATGCAACATCATGAATTAGCAAACAGAGCATTTCTGGCCCGCGCCTACATCGCATGCAAGCGCAGTGCTTCAGGCGATCCGAGGGATGCCAAAGAACCAACCTCGAGAGACTCTGCCATTGTGACGATGCTAGGTGTGTATAGAGACGCCGGCTTGTCGCCAGAAAAGTCCACGATAACGGCAGGGCGAAGACAAGGAAATATAAAACCACAGAGTAGAGCGCTAGCAGCACAACAAACGATTGGAAGAAAAATAGAGCGGGCACGCGCAATAGCTGAGGTTCCAAGGTTCCTAGTAGATGGAAAACTTTGGGCGGCACCCTTTTTGCTGCTGGATAAATCTTTCTTCTTTTTTTTTTTTTTTGCCTGCTTCGAGCCTGCTCACCGCCTTTTTTTGTCTGGCTGCAAAAACCAAGCTGGCTGAAATTTTTGAAGTGGAGCATCCTGATAAGGCGCTAGAGCTTTTTTTTTCTGCCATGCAAAAACGACCAGGGCGGTGAGGCACAGTGTATCCTTGGGCTCAGGTCGTGATCCTATACGACTCCTACGTGTAACTCCACCGGCCAATCCAGCCTCTCTCAACTTGCCAACAATGTCTCAACAATCGTCACGTCCTGCCTGCTACAGGCTATGCAAGTCACCTACATGGGACTGCTACTAGACCTGCTATTGGCTGGACCATGGCGTATACCCCCTCTCTCAAAGGCTTATAAAGCTCGCCAAGTTCCCCTTCCTCATCTCACCTGCCTCCTCTCCCCCTAACTCCCACCACCACCCTTTCCCTTGACCATGTCTATCCTCAGATATGAACCCGAGTTTCAGGAGGCCTTTGGTAGCCTCATTGCCACCCGCAATGTCAACTTCACTACACTTGACGAGCTCAAACCTTTTATCGACCGCAATGTTGAGGCCTTCTTTCTATCCTACGAGTCTCCTGCCGCTGGCATTGAAACCGTCACTATTCCTGTAACTAGCTTTGACGGTGCTTCCATCAATCTTTACCAAACAGTTCCCACCCAGACACATAGCGCTACCTCCCCCCAGTCTGCAGTGCTGTACGTCCACTCCGGGGGCCATTGTGGTGGGTCCGGCAAATCCGCCACCCATCTTACTACACGCTACGCCCGCGCAGCAGGCATTCCGTTCTTCTCTGTCGAGTATCGCCTAGCGCCTGATTATCCCGCTCCATATGGCGTAGAAGATGTGGTAGCAGCATTCATGCACGTTGCCGAACACGCCCTTGACTTCAACATTAACCCCCACAAAATCATGGTCATGGGTGATTCCAGCGGTGGCGGGCTAGCTACAGGCCTGTGTCTTCTTGCCCGTGACAGAAAGCTGGCTTTCCGCCCAGCGAAACAGTTTCTCCTTGAGCCGATGCTCGACGACCGCACAACCATAGCCCCCAACGACTGCATGGCCAAGTTACTTACATGGACGCCAACCATGAACAAGATAGCATGGGAAGCAGTCTTAGGTGCTGACAAGGCAGGCAAGGAAGATGCCGATGTGTCCATATATGTTGCTCCGGCAAGGGCATCGGATCTTTCGGATCTACCGCCTGTGTATATTGATATTGGGGCGCTAGATCTGTTTATTGATGAGACGCTAGCCTATGCACAACGCCTGTTCCGCGCCGGGATCGAGGTGGAAATGCATGTGTGGCCAGCATTACCGCATATGCATGACTTTTACGGGCTTTCAACCACTACACGAACAATGGGGACTCGCGTGTTAGCCTTAAGAAAGGTCTAGAGTAGGGATGGTTCTCTTTCACGCCGACCGTGAAAGCAATCCCGTATATCCAAAGCACGCAGTTATGAGCGTGTTCAACGAAATGCCAGGCGACACTCAGCTTAGCCTACCCTATAGTCATTCATGCCCAATGCTCCTAGTATTCCGATTTACATTGTATGCTTGCCTATATCGACATTTGTATGTATGTATGAATGGATGTATCTGCCTATCTAGGTCAGTTGGTCTCTATCGAGAGCGGTCTCCCTCGGCCGGGATTCCATTGACTAAAGTCGACCCTGTTCTGCCTTGCAATCACCAGCAAGGGCTTTCTGGGCCTGGGAGCGGGCCATATGCTTGCTAGCCCCAGCTTCCTCCAGAATAGCATCCATCTTCATAGAGTAGTTAGTGTGGGCCGCCACAACAGTCGGCCAAGCGAACGACGTACTGCCAGTGGGCGGTTTGCCCATAGACGCTCCAATAGTATCTTGGTGGGACGGCACCTTCGGCTGGATCTGCTGGTGGCTTGCGTACGGAGGAGGAGCTAGCGAATCCTCGCTGTCGGGAGCCTTGGTTGAGAGGACCCAGCCATGAAGAACCTTCTCCAGCACTACATGCCACCAAGCCCCGTCAGCATCACTTGGGGACGATTTGGGAAAACAGCAATATGCACGGTGGGCTAACGCAATGCGCGCTATTTGCCGTTGTGTTGTTGGGTACATGATGTTGTGCTGGCGGAGGATTACATGTCCCTGTCATTCCGTAGTTGAGGTTCAAACAAAGTAGTGGTCCATAAGGAACCGAGAAAGAGGGTAGACCGGTGAGTGAGGGTCTGGTTTTGGAAAAGCATCGCTGGGATGCAAGCATAGTTGGCGGCTGAGCAAACGGGACAGCGCAACTTACGAACGGCAAGGCGGTTGCCGGTGATGGAGAGCCATAAGTAAAGAAGGGAGCCCAAAGGCCAAGGACAGAGGCAGGGGCAGAGTTCACAAGGCCAGCTCAGTCCGCCCATCTCATAGCAGCCAGAGGGACTTTTGCTCTCTGGTCCTGATGCATTCGTACTCATGCCACTCCCTCAGTTTCTATGCGGGACGTTTAGATGGAGCAGTTTTCCAGCTACCAAGACAAGTGTATAAAGCCACCCATGCCGCTCTGCCGCCCCAACAGCCACTACAAGCATTGTAGCAACGCATCGCATTGTCCCGTCTCCGAGTAGGACCCCAGCCTATGGTTGATGTGACTCGCAGGGAATTAACCCCCTTGTCACTCGCTGTATTTCAAGCCAAACAACAGCCTGTGGCGCCATGGAAACGACGAGTCAATGTTGGTGCTGTTATAGCAAGCCATTAATGCGACCCTGAGCCATCTCTTCCCTTGTATTAAGGAAGCTCGAGTATAAGTTTGCTGAGCCTGTCTCACTGTCGTCTGACGTTAAGCCCATCGTCTTATTAGGGTCTATATCAGCAGCCTCTTGGGGTTAATACAGGGTTGCAGTCAACACAGCATTGGCAACAACCAATTTAATAAACTTCCTTTTCCCTCTTCAACCCCACTTTCCACCTCACATGGAAGGAACTTATTAGTCTGTTGCCTTCCTTCCGTTTTTATTATCGTAGGGAAATAACAGCCCTTAGTTTCAGCCTTACCAACTCCCCTTCTTTTCGCTTCTTTGCAAATTCTACTGCTCTAAAACACTTTTCTCGTATCTCCCCTTTTCGTCATGGCTTCCGTGGTTCACAGTATCGCTTGCTTCGAAACGCTCGATGCCGAACTCGCCTCACGCGAGCCCGCCTCACTGGCCGAAATCCTAGCCTCCTGGCCATCCTACACCCGCGCGAATCCCTCTGCCCCGTCACTCTCCGCTGATACAGGCGCTGCCCACCCTGGCGATATCTGCCCGCTTTTCGTGACGTGGAATATCTATGAAACACCCGGGACGCAGCCACATCTCCGGGGCTGTATTGGGCAGTTTGCTCCAGGCCCGCTAGCCGACGCTCTCCCCGAATATGCGGTGGTGTCGGCAATGCACGACTCGCGCTTCCGGCCGGTCACGGCCAAGGAACTGCCGCAACTTCAGTCGGCTGTTACACTGCTAACGGACTTCGAAAAGTGTTCGGACAAGTTTGACTGGGAGATAGGCCTGCACGGCATCAACATCAAGTTCATGGTCGGCGGGCGTTCATTTTCCGGCACCTACCTGCCTGACGTCATGGTCGAGCAGGGCTGGACGAAGGAGGAGACGCTGGAGAATCTTGTTTACAAAGCAGGCTGGAGAGAGAGAATGGGCGATTGGCAGAAGTTGGATTTGCAGGTTCAGCGGTACAAGGGGAGCAAAGCGAAGGCTGAGTACGGCGACTGGCTTGCATGGTCAAAGTGGTACCAGACACAGGAAAATAAATAGGACGGGAGAAACGAACAGGACGTAGGCCAAAGATATGGAAGAAGGGCTGCGCGACACAGAAGCAGAAGCATAACCACAACAGAGAGAAGGCCTAGAAGACAGCCAGCCCCCAGAGCTAGGGTCGGCCACGAACACCCCGATAGCACCAGTGCACAAAGCGGACGACGGAATAAAGGAAGCAAGACAGGAGTAAGACAGAACAGACCAGTGGTGTGTTGCTGACACGGGTGTGTGTGTGTGTGTGAACGTGTATATATATATATATATATGTACATACATTTACGTATAGCGTCTATCGTCATCCCCACCCACCACCACCGAACCCCGACCGCCAAACGTAAAGACGAGAACAAAAGAAAGAACAAAGAACAGCAGAAACGTGCGCTTCCTTTTTTGCACCGCAGAGAAGATGAAAAAAAAAAAAAAAAAAACAAAACCCAAACGCATATCGAGGTATCCCCAAAAGAAACACTAGTAGAAAAAAATAAAAATAAAAAACAACGAAACGGGCCGAGCAAAAGTCGATTGGACAAAAAATGATACCAGGAAACAAAAAGACAAAGGAAAATAAAAGAAGAAGTTGGGCTATGCAAAACGCACAGTGCAGGAAAGAGAGAGAGAGAGAGAGAGAGAGAGAAAGAAAGAAACAAGAGCAGACAAGCAACAAGAGGATCATCACCACATGTGTTCCCCTTGTGTCTCATACTACGCCTGCGCTACCAACATCGCAACCGCCGCCAGAACCCGCCACCGCCACGCCCGACCTTGTCGCTGCCAAAACTGGGCCCTCGAAATCCCTGCGCTCTTTTCTCACTGCCGAAGCCACCAGCGGCGCCCTGCGACAGTGGTGTCAATGGTTTTGTTGCGCCATAGTGGTTTCCCATAGTCATCAGGTCATCGCCGGCAGTCGCCCGACGAGCCTCCATGACGCGATGCACAATGAGAGCAAAGGTCTCCTCGATGTTGACCTCGAGGCGGGCGCTGGTTTCCATAAAGCCACAGCCGTGCTTGCGGGCCCAGTCAAGGCCAGTGGCAGCAGAAACAGCTCGGCTCTCCTGCAAATCGCACTTGTTGCCGGCAAGGAGCTTCACTGGCGGGACGGTCTTTGCTCCAGTGCTGCCGAACACGGAGAAGTTCTGGTCAGGGGTAAGGCCAGCGGAGCGGGCGCGCTCGGCGTTGTCAAGGCGAGTCTCGGCTTCCATGTCAATCATGTCGTTGAAATATTGCAGGGTGTGTAGTGAGTCGGGGCTGGTGATGTCGTAGACGAGCAGAAAGGCGTCAGCGCCCAGATTGCTGCTGGCCCACATTCCGCGATACTCTTCTTGGCCAGCAGTGTCGGTTAGGCCTAGATGGTAGGTGTGGCCGTCGATGGTGCGGGTGATGGTATAGGAGTCTTCGATGGTGGGGTCGTATTCAGAGGTCCATTGTGAGCGCACCAGGCGCAGGGTGATGCTGGATTTTCCGCAGCCGCCATCGCCACAAATTGTGATGGATATGGGGATTGGCGTGGGCTGATTTTGGTTGTCTGTGCTGTTGTTGGAATGTGCTGCTGTGGTGGAGACCGCGGGTTGTGACTTGGTCAGCGCCATATTGTGGGAGAAAAAGAAAAGAAAAAAGAGGGGAGGGGAGAAGTGTTCAGGTATGTGCGTGTGTGTGCGTGCGTGTGTGTGTGCGTGCGTGTGCGTGTGTGTGTGCGTGCGTCTACGGAAGTGTGTATCCGTCTGTTCAGATGCGGGTGGATGTATTGCCTGCGTTATCTGTGCTGGCTGTCTCTCGGTCGCAAGTCGACAAACAGCTGGGTTCGGTCGGTGCTGTCGCGAGCTAGGGTCGATGCGCCGGGAATTATACTGTATATGGATTCAAGGAAAACAGGGTCTAGATCGAAGACCAAGCTATGAAGCTGGAGTTGGAGGCGCGTGAGAGGTCAGGTCAGATGGCACGGGTCGCACAAAAGCACACAGCAGTCAGTCGGATGGACAGCGAGCAGACCAAGGAACACAAACGAGGAACGAGGAGCGAGGGGGAAGGAGAAACAGCGCAACGATAGGGGCCAATAACGTAAGAAGTAAAGAGAGGGACGGCAATGAAGAGGACAAGGACAGCAGCGAAGTGAACACAGGCCAAAGTTCGAAGAGAAACGACGAGGATAAAGATGGAGGCAGGCAGGCGGCCAGGTTAAATTTGAAGAAATTTAAAAGTCGAAGAAAAGGGAAGGAAACGAAGATTCAAAGCTGGAAATGAGCAAATGCAACACCAGCAAAGGCCCAGCATTAGGAGCAGAAAAGCCCCCTCTAGAGCGGCCTAGATGTGAAGCCCATGCCGAAAGGACAAGAGAATGACCAGGCCCATCGTCCAGAAAGCCCAGTAGGTAGACGGACAGACAGACAGCACACCATAATACCCAGAGACCAACACACAGTCCTCTCGTCCAAGGAGGGACACGAAGCAGCTAACTGACACTGGCACGCACTGGCACTGCCCTGGTTGATCTTGCTGTTCCGACCTAGCCCTGTTCTAGTGTGGCTGCTGACAGGGTTCCAGCATGCTGGCAACAGGGTCCAGAAGAAGGAGCCTGAGAGGGCCATAGGAGAAGCCTGAGAGAGCCCTGAGAGAGCCCTGAGAGGACCCTGGAAGAGCCCTGAGAGGACCCTGGAAGAGCCCTGAGAGGACCCTGGAAGAGCCCTGAGAGAGAGCCCTAGAAAAACACTGCGTGTCCAGTAAAAAAAACAGCTATATCCACAGGGGTCTATGGCAGAGAAAACGGCCCTATTCGCCTGTAGCCACCCGCCTACATTACAGAGCTTAAAGGCCCACCACCACCCTCGCTCTAAGCCCAACTAGCGTCTCCCCAGCTATCTACCCACTGTTACCCTCCATTAGGCCCATGGTCAAATAAAATAACCCATGCTTCAGGTCCCTTTTCACATGGCAAAAAGACGAGAGAGAGAGTAAATAAGAGAAAATATATAACAGTAAGAAAACAAAATAGGGAAAAGCTTTTACGAGCCTGTTTTCCGTTTAATTATGCCTCTCCCTCTTCTCCCTCTTCTTCCTCTCCTTCCCTCTTCTCTTGTAATCTTGTGAAGAAAACATGGAAAATAAAATGAAATATAAAACCAGGGCCTGAGTTGCACCTGCTGCTACTTGATCTAACATGCCTTGGTGCTACGCTGGGCCCTTTTACCGCTCTTGCTCTTGTCCCTCTATCTCTCCATCTCTCCCGTCTTCTGTCTGTCTCTCCAACAACGACACATGAGAAACAATTCTCTGTGCTTCTTCTATGCTGCCTGTTTCATCTAAGCAAATCACGCCTTAAAACAACCTCTCCAAAATACCAAGAGCGCGCACCTCGTAGTACCCATCGTCCTCTGCACTTGGCCACAGCTCGTCGAAAGGAGCAAAGACTAGCGCGCCTACTCCAGCCAGAGAAGAAAATAAAGAAGGAAAGAAAAGAACTCCCAGGCCACAAGACCAAGGACGAAAAGGTTTCTATTTCTCGTCTCGTCTCGTTGTTCCTCCTCCTTCTCTCTCCTGGTTGAACCCGGAATAAGGGACTGGAGGAGATTGCCGGGCGCGGGATGTAACCTAACGACCAAAGCAAAAGGGGCCAGAAGCAAAAGAAAGAAGAGAAAGAAAAAACCCCATTGCGCGCATATCTTCCCCATTCCGTCAAGATCTTCTCCGTTACCCTCCGCTTCCGCGTCCCTCCCCGTAGTGGTAAAACTTGGAAGTCGTAGTAAAACATAATGATGATGCTATTATAGCCCAACAGGTAAGGCCAGATCAAGCCAGGCCAGGAGCAACAAGACTGCCCCGTCCTCATCCCCATGCGCACCCACCCTAGCCCCCGCCCATCTCTCGAGCTTGGGGCAAAAAGCTAGGGTTGTTTGCTAGCACCAACTTCTCCAGGCAGAGCATCGTAATCGTAGAGATTGTCGTGTCTTGCGCGTGTATTACGTATGTTTTCTTTATCAGAAAAAAAAAACAAAAAAAGACATAGAGACCTAGAGAATGAGAGGACCAAAGTCTGGCTATGACTGACTGGTGGCATGTCCAGAAAACAACAATGCCTATTTTTCTTCTTCTTTCTCATAGACGGCAAGCCTCCGAGCCGCCGGGCCTTCTCTCCCCTTTCTCTTACCCTCTCTGTCCCCTCCTTCCTCCCCTTCTCTCACTATACTTGTACTTGTAGCAGCATTGCACGGGCCGATCAGGAAACCTATAAAAAGATGCAGGGGAAGGGAAAACCGTAAGCCAGCCTTATCCGTCCGTCTGTTCCATTTAACTCTTGTTTCTGGTTATCGGGTTGTCGTTCTCCCAGTGCTGCTTCTCTTCTATCTGTTCATTCGTCCGTCGTCTTCGCTCCGTTCTGTCTATAGCAAGGAATCCAATCGCGTGAACACGTTCATGCAGGCTGCAATGACTTCCAGCTGTAGTTCTCTGTCTTTATTGGCGTTGATTTCCTACCGAAAAAAAAAGAAGAAAAGAGGTGTTAACCTTGTTAGTGATTCCGTATTCGGCCTACCCCGTCTGACCCGTCTTTGACTTACATCGGCAATGAGACTTGGCAAGTTCGCTGCAACCCCATTATTGACTGCCTTGCGGCCAAAGGGCCACTGGCCATAGTCAGCTAGCATATCATCCGTCTGGACGAACGCGCGCTCGCGTGCCTCGTGTCCCAAGTTTGCCAGCGCATTCTCAAGCACATTTGCCGCATACGCTGCACATACCATGGCGACGGTGCGGACGGCACGCAGTGGCAGCTCTTCGGGCAAGAACTCTGATGCGTTTAGCACGACAGTGCGCTGTGTCAGCACATTGCGCACACGACGCCGGATCTCCTCCTTGGCGCCCCCATCAGCCACCGGATGCGTTGCCATGTCGAATAGCAAAAAGTTGCGCTTCTCTGTGCGCAAAATGCCCTTGTCAACCAAACCCTTGGCCAGGCGCTCGCGGACCTGCTTGAGCTGGTATCCAATCTTCATGAGGTTCCATGTCTCGCCTTTCAGAAGTAAAAGTTAGCCAGATGGAGCGCGCCAGGCAGAAAGGAACCCCCCCCCCCCCCTCAATAACAGTTGGGAGAGTAAATAGGAAAACAACAAGACGGGAAGGATGGGGGCAGAAAGAAAGAAAACTCACCGCTCATTAGGTCAATCCACGCGCTTACACTCATCTTCTCACTGTGCTTCATCATCTTCAGTGCCTCATCCAACAGCACCTCGCCCGTCTGGGTATCATCAATAACCTCAATGACACGCTCAGGCAAGGGAAATCTTCGCCTGCTAGCATCCTTTTGCATGCTGATGCGGCCACGCAGGGCCAGCTCCATAACAATGCAGCCGCGTAGAGCATACGAAATGTTGTCGTTCCAGAAAGACAGGTAACCTTGCTTATCCTTGAGGCCCAGTAGCAGCACCTCCTCCATGAGCGTCAGCTTGGGCTGTTTGCTGCGTTCCGCGCTCTCGTTCATGTCGCGCGGGTCGTAGGCAATCTTGTGGCCATTCTCTGAGTTCTCAAAGCTGGTCTCGGGGCCACTGTTGTCGCTGCGATGGCCAGGGACTGGAGAGTTGCGGGCTTCGGAATCTGCCGAGGCCCCGCCACCACCGCCACCACGTCGTCTCGTAAGGCCTGAAGTAGTAGTCGACATTGCGTGTCAATGTATATGTATATATGTATGCGGTAGGGAATAGAGACAGCCAAAGTTGTATTAATAGTAACAAAAAGGGAAGATAGGAAAAAGCAAAAGAGCTGAAGCGGGAATCGGCGTCAATCGTCAGGTTGGATTTCGTAGCGGTTCGTGAGGGTAGCACTGGATATTATACGGCGGCCTGGACTGAGCGTATGGTGCCGTTAGTTGCGAACAATGGCTTATCCGAATCGGCGGTTGAGGGCGTTCAATCGGGTTCTTGTGCCTTGTCTATTTGGCGCAATCTCGTGTCTCTTCAAATAGCCTTTGTCGGTCAATTGGAGTGGATTGGTCTGTGAGACGCGGGACACCAGATATCTGATTCAGAGCACGGCAGGAATAAATATAGGAAATGGTAGATGTATCGCGAGCTATCTTTTCCTTCGGCGAAATTGAAGATGGAGGGTGAAGCTGTAGCCCCCCTTTTTTTTGTGCGTGGCGTTTTGGGTTATCGAGGTTCAAGTTGACAGGTTGCCTTGTAGTCTTTGTTTTCTTTCTTCTCCGGCGTAGGCTCAAGCTCCTTGTGTAGAGATGCCGATGGGTGTTGTCGATTTTTGACGTCGAATTTGGCGGAGAAGGACGTGGCCGAAAAGAAAGAGGCGAGCGATATAATAAGCAAGGCTGTGATCTTTTTGGTGTCTTTTTACTAGCAGGCCACATGGTTGTTTAGCGGGGCCGCTCTATCTTCTCTATCAGCAGCTGTTCTAATTGGAAGGCGCGGCCTGAGTTTAGCCCTATAATCTGTGCAGTATACTGCTGTAGCTACTGTAATGCTCCAGTCTCACGGGCGCTATACACCTTAGCATGTAAATGTAGACAGCACTAAGAACTAGTCTCAGTCCTCATTTGTTAGCGAAGTACCTAGCTCAGCATTTAGCGACCGTCCCATCTCAAGTACTGCTCTAACAAACATTCCACCACGAACCCTTTCTCTTCTGCAACCTCAAACCCAACAACACGCAATAGACTATGTTAAGCCATACGGTCTTTTTTGGCTGTCAGTCTCTTGTAGACAATAATCACAGGAATGCTGTGTGGATGGCTCTATTTTCTTTGAGCCCAAGATAGCGAGATGGAATTAACCCAAACTATAATTACTACTGATACTACATGCGTGTGGTCACGTGACATAACGCTACGAGAGTGACAAGACCGCGTTCACAGGCAGCATCATCACAGCCAACATCAACATAAACATAACCAAGCCAGCAAAAATAAGCTATCGTAGCAAATGCATATTTCCATACCAACAAACATACCCCCACGCATGTCAAGACACAGGTAACGCATGCGGCAAACAAGGACAACGCACATGCCCGCGCACATGAGTATACCGTCTCAACTAGCCGTCATAATTATAGGCCATATAGAGCATAGAAAATTATCTCTCCGAGCCAGCTGCAGCCTGTAAACGATGTTGCATAGGTACCAGCTAATAGGTCCATTTCTGCCAGCTCCCGTCCAAACATGCTGTTTCTCTGACTCATGCTTAGCTGTGTAACCATGCCCTTCAACCGCCAGAAGTGTGTGTTCTTACTTTCGGATTGTGAGTATATCAGCATTGTGGGCATTTGCGGTTGAGATGAAATATTAAAATACAACCTCGGTCTTGCGGATGCGGGCCAGGACCATGACAAAAAAGAGGATAATTGAGGCCCACAAAGCAAGTCTGACGTAGGTGTATACACACTCACTTCAACTTGGATCTGTGTGACCATGGCACAGTCAAAGGAGCCATCAGCAGTTGACTCTCAGGGCATGAGAAAGCCTACGTGGTGCCGGTCACGAGAGTTTTAAACAACAAGCAAGCCCCCTCTCGGTGTCCGTGTGCTAGTTACAAGGAGGGAGGAGAACTACTATGTCCGCTAAGAAGTAAGGGTGAGTAGCACAAGCAGGAAACAAACCAGAGCATAGGACGTACAAGAGACAGCGTGATGCGGTGTCTTTTGAGTTGCCAGTTGCAGGTACGATAATAAGGTATACGGGCCATGCGCTTAAGTGGCTTCTTGTTACCCCCTCCAAATCCACAGGAAAGAGAGGCGGAATTGACAACAAGTATGCACATACAAAGTAAGCCGGAGGGAAGAAGTGGACCTTGCTTGTGTATCTTATTGTTCTCTTTCTCCTGTCAATCCAGAACAACCAAGAAATACCTTGCGGACCAAGCTGTTGATGTGCTAGGACACCTTGAGCCCTTCTGTGTATTATTGGCCTAATACGCGTGTCCGCAGCATACTATAGAAGAGGACTCCCATGGACATGAACCTTGACTTACATGGTCTTTCTGCAAACCATGAAGACAGCAAAGCATCAACGTAAAGGATAGCGAGAGGCCTCTTGCAAATGACCCTTGTGTCAGGGTAGAGCAGAGAGAGTGCTTCAGAGCATTGAGATTAAGCTCGCTAGAAGGTTCCGACAAACAATAGTGGGCGTCGTTTGATCTCAGTGATTCCAGTAGACGAAAAATATATTCAAATCAAATCAAACAATAGGCAGGACAGCAGAGAAAACAAGAAGAAAAAAAGTATTAACCCACACGGAGGATATATTCAAATACACTCATCAAATGTAGATCATAGAGACCATTTATATGAGCAGATTGTTTGCATGCAAGGAAAACGCGTGATTGGTAGAAAAGAGTAGATTTGTGGTAGTAAGAAAGAGCATAGAGCAGTACAACGCTGAAACCCTAGGCGAACACACAACAAGATGACAAGAACGAGATATTTATCGTGTGTTCCCCCAGACAAAGGATCTATACTGGCTCTATGCTTGCACCACTACTCTTCACGAATAAGACACCAATGAACACGAACAGCATGCATGAGATCAGAGGCAGGCTCAAAGACCTGTCTATTAGGAGATACAGCGCACCGAGGACAAGCCTAACCCACAAACACCTGAGGAGCCAAAGTCTAGGGGATAGCAGGCAGCCAGTCAAAATGTAGACGCATGTGAAACCAACAGCCAAGTACCCAGGCCCAGACAAGCCAGGCGGCGGCAACTTAGTCTTCCCGAGTTGGACTTGTGAAGCAAAGGGGGCTAGTCAGCATTTTGGGGGCGAGAAGGTGATGGATGTGGATGTGGAGCAGGACCCCAGGGCTTGTCGATTTCTACAGGAGGGAAACAAGTTCGCAAATACCAAGGTAACGAAGCCCCTAGAATAAGGAACTCGGAGTTTGGGGGTTTTTGAGTAATCTCTTGACCCTTAGCATGAGAAAGTCCCAGGTTTTATTTCTCCGGGACCCCGAGAAGGTAGCTTACGTTTGGCAGCAAGAAAAGAGAAACCAGAGTTAAGAGAAGATGGGATGAGATCATCCTCTTTTTTCTCTCCTCTTGGACTAACAATAAAACCGACCGGAATTAAACGGCATAGGGCTCTAGGAAGAAAGCATTATGGGATGACCAAGATGGAAGAGACCATTATAAATTGATCGGAGGTAAGGGTCGGGGATTAGAAACGGCTTGATTTGGCTGCCTGGCATCGGTAGCTTTGTAGGGGTTGACAACTCAGTAGGCCCTGAGCAGAGAGTCGGGATTTAACTCTGTCATCAGCAGGTGAGCGGACAAGGATTTTGCTTCGCTTAGCTTGTTTATGTTGGTCTGGTTGGGCTAAAAGAGGAAAAAAGAAGAAGAGGAATGCGAAGATCCCCGATCTTATGTAATCCAAAGCGCCTAGTACTTGATATGGGTTGCTCCATATCGACGTAACGAAGAGACATGAAAACAACCCCGCAGACAACAACGCGTAGTGTATGCAATAGTGGCCAGCCTTGAAGGGAAGGGTAAAGTCAAGGGCATTGGTAGGGCAGAGAGTTTTCTTTAAACCTTCTGGTCGTCACTCCATCTGGTTTTATTTTATGTTCTTCTATTTTCTGTCTTCCCAGCCATCTACGTTTTTTTCTCAACATGTTCTCTGCAAATCTCGGCGCCCGTCAGAGGTGCAGTCAGCCGAGCGGCTAAACTGGCTACAACGAACAAGGCCCCTGTTGTAATGTCATTACAAATAACTACTCGGAAGCCCAACAAAAACAAGAAATTATGGCTCCGCTAAGACGGTGGAGTTGGTGAATAAGGGGTATGGCTGTCATGAGGTTAGCTTGTTGCAAGCTTACGATGGGCTGTTTGATTATCATAGCCTTGCTAGCAAGGACAGCGCTAGGCTAAAGCCTGGTTAAACCTTTGGCGCCCGGCTCGGATGGCTCACCGCTCTTCTGTTTTCTCCGCACTGCCGACACAAGGCAAAGATTGCAGTCGATCACGTGATACCACAGCAGCACTAAACATCGGTTCTTTTCCCCTTCTATCCATCGTCACCCGATTTTGATGCCTCAAGCTCGGATAACCGATTGCGATGTGCAAAGAACGTCCCTATACGGATCTTTCATTTTGTGGTCAACAGCGCTGCTAGCAGATTGGCAGCGAATGACAGTGAATGTGGCTTTTTTCGTCCGACTCGGTTGTGAGTAGCTATATCACATCACGCTTCGCTACACTTGCTATTACCTTTGTGCACAGACATTCCTTTTGTTGTGACTACTTTCCTCTACTAGGTTCTCGTTCGTCTGTTGGTCTCCTGAAATTTCCTGGCCAATAACTGGCCAACTGGCACCTCCTGATGCGATAACTCAAGCCTGACTCGCTAGCCTTCCTCCCTATGCACCCATACCCAGCAGACCAAGAAGGAATGAAGAAAAGTGAAAAATCTTGTTTTGAGATGCAAGGTTTGCGAACATGACTTCAAGGGCAACACCAGGCCTATGATTGTGATGCCTCTCTTAATGTCTCTAGGTGAAACACCTGATAGCACCCTGTTATAGGCAGACTACTACTGTAGTCTACTACAATGCAACCTCTGGCCTGTGACTTGTGACACATTCACTCCTGTTTTCAGCAAATAGCCTCATGGCAGCCAGACAAGGCCGGGTTTAGTAGTAACTTGAGTATACTTATTTCTGAGTTTGGGCAGGCTTTTGTGTTGACGAGATTAAACTCACTGAAATCAGTCCACTCCCATAATCACCCTCCCATTGAAGGAACGGTCACAGGGGAAACCCATGGAGACAAGGTTGAGGAGGAAGAAAGAAGTTTTTTTTTTTTCCCTTTCTTTCTTTTCTTTTTGTTGTCGGTTGAGCAGGATGACAAATGAGTGTGCTTACCTTCCCAATTACCGATGGTCAACCCCGACCCCGACCCGATGAATCGATCAGTCACAGAAACTGACAGGATTTAGTGCGAGTCAAGCCACTAGCATCGCCGTCTTAATTCCATCACCATCTTCGTCGGTCTGGACAGTGGTCACTGGAATTTGTCTTGCTTGGGCGGACTTTATTAACCGCGGATGAGGCTGCGCGGCAGGAGCAGGTGCAAGTGGCGAAACAAGTACCGTGGGTCACCGGGTCCTTGGTGATATAAGTATGAGGAGATACAGGCCTACCATGTTGGCAGTTGTCTAGCTTGATAATCTGTAAAAGAAGGGGGGGGAAAAAAAGAAAGCCACATGTCTATCCACAATCCAAAGTCCGTGTTGCCGCAGACATTGTTGCTGGGTTTCAAACTATCATTCTCATCCACATCCTTCTGGTTCCTCTTTCAAGTACCCCGCTGGTAAAGGTGGACAGACATTGCATAAGCCAGGCCTTGACGTTCTAGATGTTGCGTGCACATGTGAGCTTGGTAATACAGCACACGGCTTAAGCATGTGACTTTTCGTGTTTTTTTTTTCTCTTTCAAAGCGGAATCTCCCATGCTTTCGATGTCTTATCACCACCTGAATTTTTTCTCCTTTTCAGCTACAGATAACGAAGGGGTTGGGAAAAAAAGTCTAAAAATCCGGACGAGAAACTATGAGGGGAGGGGAAGACCATGCGGAGAGCATGGGTCGACAGGGAGAAAGAAGCAAAGAGTCATGTGCTTGAGATAACAGCTGCTTTTTTTCCATTCGCCGCGACGATCGATAAGATACGTTTGCTATGAACGCATTGATCGCGAAATGTGCAGGCTTTTGTCTATCCAGTGCGTCCCGCCTGCCTGGGTGTAGCAAGAGACAAGTACAAGAAACGCAAAAGCGGGCAGACAGGTTCGCTTTGGGGTTGATGAGCTGCTAAAGTAGGTGTTTGAGATGGTAAGCCTTTCCACGCCGATGCACAGTTACGTCATCGCTTAGGCCACCAAGAATATCTAGTTTATACACTCGGTTGTGCTCTCTGCAATGATGTATAGACAGAGGGAGCGGAATTTTTGGGAGGGGGG
>NETT01000491.1:0-18034 GCA_003449175.1 Ceratocystis smalleyi
CCCCGTTGTTTTCCTGCTTCTCACCTCTTTTTTCATTTTTTTCAGCTTGTCTCTTTGTGCTCGCTTGCCTTCTCACCCACATCAATGGCCTCCTTGTAACTCTGTAATTCTCTCACAGATGGCGTAATAGACGGCCTTGGCCTCGATGTCTATCATTTCATTTCGTCTTCCTCCTCCTCCTTCCCCTTCCCCTTCCCCTTCGTCCTCGCCCTCGCAAGTACATTGTCTGTCTGATCTTGACAGCCAATTATCCCGAAACAACTCGCAGCGACGTCCCACACGCGATTTCATCCCGTCCGCGCCCGTCAGCCCACTCCTCTCGCCCGAGTCCAGTCTGCTACATTGTCTATCCAATAATGCCCTAGCAATGACGTCAAGCCATTTGCCTCAAGGCAAACTTGCAAGCAGGTCTTGCTAGACAGGGTCTCTCCTAGTCATCCGTAAAAGGGACAGCCCTGAACGATCGACTTGTCACTTGACCTTGTCTTCCAACAAGCAGAACCTGCCCTAGGCACCAGATAGTGGTACGACTAGCATTCCCTCTCTTTTGTGCAGGCCGCACAGTAGCCGCCCACCACAAAAATGGCCCATCAACTGATCTGCGGCCAGACTGGACAGCCAAGACAAGCAGCCGCTACTGAAACGACGAGAAGCACAATCGCCTCAATGTCCTCTGATTGGACGGGAAACGGGAATAAACAGCCAATGGCATCTCTGTGTTGAAGGGGTGTGTAAAGCCAAGAAAACGAACCATCGATCAACATGGGCAAAATCAGTCGGCCCAAAAATGACAAAGACTCAGAGCAATGCCATGGGCTGGGCTACAGTGGGATTTTTGCCCGTTCGAGAAGCTGATATCGACATCGTCAGATATTAGGGTCTACGGCTCTTCTGTCGGCCGTGTCACGTGATCGCAACACTGCTCTGGACGTTGTTTGTGTGCTTCACCTTCTTGTTCGCCGGGAGCTAACCCTTGGCGCCCGCTCCACGTTCTCTTAGGGCTGCCAAGGCAAGGCCCAGCCGGGCCTGTCAGGGTAAGTTAACAACATCAGACTAAATTTGCAAGACGAATCGTTCAATATGGCCTATTCAGCCGGGCGCACGGACAAAAACAGACTTTGAAACGGTTATACTCTGATTGATTCTCTGTCCCCGTATCAAAGGAAGGGGAAGTAGGGCTTCGTGTTATACGTGCTTGCAGCAGGCTGTTCCCATATCAGCTGATTACAAGTCTGGCGCAGGCCTGTTGAAATGACTGAACGAGAGAGCTGGCGACAGGGTAGGTAAGTAATCACAGCAGCAGCAGTAGTAGCCAGATAAGCATTTCCAGTGTGCATACCAAGCATACGTGCGGTTAACGACAGAGAATGATGGGTGGATTGCTCAAAGCTTCATCGCCAACGCGAATCGCTGCGGGCTTGAGCCTGCAAGTACTAGCAGCACGTATGTACGCACACAACACCCGCACACAGCCAGACTTGGCTTCGCCTGGCCATAGCTCTTTCCCATCATATCATTCCTAAAACCTCAAACGTGAGCACAGCCCCCAACCAGAGCTTTCCCGGCCCACCTTCGAAACACTAAACAAGACCATGGCCCAAGGCCCCGACTGCCTGTCAGATGCTGGGGCCTTTCGGGGCGCCCTGACGCTGCTTTGTGTCAAAGTGCTTACAGCGAACTTAACTCGCTATAAAGCTCTCTAGGACTGCTCTACCCCCACCAAGCTTAGGGGTCCCCACTGAGCACTAGCCATCGCAAATTTCTCTGACCAATGTTTCCAGCGGTATTTTTCAGCAGTATTTTTCAGCGTACTATCCAGCACTCTTCAGCGCATCCCTTCTTCCTCTCCCCATCCACTGCCTAGACGCCCGACTTGTTCTTCATCGCCCATCACTGCCATTGTCTCGTTATTCTTCTTCTACAATTCGCCCTGTCGAATTTTGCCTCTTTCTTTCTCTCCCTCTCTCTGCCTATCTACCCATCTGTCTCTCACCCCTCCCCCTCTCTCTTTGTGGCCCGGCTGTTCCGACCCTTGAACTATGTCCTTCTAGCTTCCAACCTTGCCCCTTGTTCCAGCGCTCTTCCCACGCTTCCGCTGGTCTGACACTAAGCACATGAACATAAAAATAATACGCTCAAAACCCTCCTAACCAAAGCATCAGTCGCTGGCTATCTGCGTGACTCTGGTTCGCATTCCCTTCATCGCCGTCTCCGTTCGCAAATGATTGCAAGGGAAGCAGAATAAGATATAGCAATTGCACCGGCCAACCACAGCTACAACAACCTTTCCAGCCCAACTTCTTTGCGACAGCTTTTCTTCCTTCTTTCCCTCCTAGCGCAGACCTATTCTATCATTCAAACAAGCTCAACCAAGTCGTAGACCTCCACATCATGGCCTTTGCTCTGCCTGTGAGGTCTGTAAAGGCTGCCATAGGCCTCGTCGCCTTCTCGGCATTGGTTCGTCACGCCGCTGCATTTCACGATGACTCTCGGATCGCAGAAGACGAGACGATCTCATCAGACTCGCTGGTGCGTATATATGCTTTTCCTTCCCCTTCCCTGGTCGTATCTGCGCTCGCATCTGCCTCAGACACGCTGGCTTGCAGCTTGCGATACCTGACTTCTGCGACTCAACCTCCGTGAAACGCCACACTTACTGACCCTCCACTTGTCTCTCGCTCTTTTTTTCCTCTCCTGCAGGATGCGACCCTTTGGCTACACATCTTCGTCATGATGTTGTCTGTCGGTATTCTCTACCCTATTGGAATGGTTCTCGGTGTAAGTTGCTTCTCTGGCCGCCCTTCTTATGCAACCATGTGTGACAAAAAAGAAAGACCACGAAGAAATACTGGCTTTTTTGCTTGCTTTCGTGCCATCATCGAGCTTGCGCGCCGTCTCTCAACAGGGAATACCCTCTCACGTTCGCTCTCGTTGTCCTTCTCTTTCTCTTTCTAGCCCCGTCTAATCTCTACTAACCCTCTCTATAGATGACCAAAAACCGCTGGCACATTCCCGTCCAAATTCTAGCCACCTCGCTAGCCGCCTTTGGCTATCTCTTAGGTTATTTCCACAAGGGCCGCATGTTCCGTGCTAGCAATGTGCACACTAAATTTAGCGCCATCATTTTCATTGCCATTGCTGCCCAGTGTGTGGCGGGCTTCTATCTGTGGCTGCCCTTTGGCGGCAAGAGTATTGGCGGCCGTATTGGATTGCTGATACGCCCCGTCCACAGCATCCTCGGCAAGACCTTCCCCATCATGGCCTGGGTCCAGATGATCTTTGGTGGCATTACCACCCTTGGCTTCTGTCAGGGAGATCATACCGGCCAGTGCGCTGCGCATTTCATCATGGGCAGTGCCTTCATCGGCTATGCGACTGTCATGGCCCTATTTGTGGCAGTGGGCCAGAGATGGTTGCGCCGCAGCGGCCGCTCGCAGGAGTTCTTCGATTCTCTCATTATAGCCGCGTTTGGGTGCGTCAACACGTTTACTGAGCATCACTGGGGTACCGCCTGGGTTAAAAATGACTGGCAGCATACCACCATCGGCGTCATTTGGTGGGCAACGGGCCTTGTCGGCATCTGGCTGAGTACTGACCGCTTTGGAAATCCCAAGCGCAATTTTATTCCCGGATTCGTCCTCATCGTCACTGGCTGGGGCATGTCATCGCATCCCCAGGAAACTATGACATCTACCATGGTGCATAAAATGTTCGGCTACTGCCTGATGGGTGCTGGAGTAACGCGGATTATCGAGGTTTGCTTCGTGCTGCGCGACCAGGCTGCTTTGACTGATGACGGCTACTCATACAGCAGCTTCCAGTACCTCCCCATCTTTGTAAGTCCAACTGTCCCTATAGAAAGAAACCTGCGGCCGGGTTATTTATTGCACTACTAACTCTTCACTCTTTTCCAAAGCTTCTTTACCTTTCCGGATTTCTCCTGATGAGCGCCACCGAGGAGCAGATGAGCCTCATCGAGGAGTCGGACATGGACCATGTCTCCTTCATCTTCATCACGATTTCCATGGCCGCTCTGACCTTCCTATTCGCCAATTTCGTCATTCGTCTATACGACAGTCTATCCGGCACCATAACCCTCCCTAACGACCACCAACGCATACCGCAGAATGATGTTGAGGCTGAGCGCCAGGCTGCGCATGCCAGTGAATTTGAGCTGGCAGGGCTTACAGATGATGAAGACGATGAGGAGCATGGCTTTTTAACCAAAAATGGACGCTCGAAAGCGCACTCGCAGGTAACCAGCACAAACACCTCTAAGTAGCTGAAGACAAAGCTGCAGGTCTTTGGAGACTAAGTTGAAGCTTGTCTTAATGGCTGCGGGAACACGTACACACAACTTTCCATATAGCTAGTCGTGCAAGGCATCAGACGACATGTTATGTTCATCTCAAGCTCGGCGTTACTTTTCGGCGGGGATAGATTTTGATTTCGATTTTGAATTTTCAATGCATGGTTTTCTCTCTCTAGTTCGAGCTGTGATATAAACCAATCAATGAGATATGCTGTAGTTTTATTCTTCTGGCTCGATCTGCTTGTCTTGTCTTGTCCTGTTCAAGATCTTGTGCCAAAAGGCGGTCAGAGGACTAACTCTGTTTTCTGCCGGCGAGAAATTTCCTCACCGCCCAATTTTCTCCATCGGGCTCTTTCGTCATGCTATCGCCTGATCACTCTACCACGAAAGCGTTCATCAAAGTTATCTTGACCAGTTATCTCGCTTCATATCCCTATATTCCCCGTCTTCTTGGTCTATAGGTGCACTGCCAACCCGAGTATATCCTCTCCCCCTTTTCTTTCCCGACGATTACAGCTCAAAAATGGCCATCAAGAACCCCAACTTCAAGTCCAAGCTCAACCGTGCCGTCTACACCGGCACCAAGGGCCGGGCCCAGCGGCAAAAGTCCGAGGCCCAGCGCAAGAGCGGCATTACCAAGAACGCTATCCGCCGTGGCGCGAGGCCAGGCTTCCGCCCCACCACGGGTCCCGGCAAGGAGTTGAGCAAGAAGAACCAACAAAAGCGTGATAGAGCGTTAGCACGTGCGGCAGAGCGCGAGATGGCTGAGAGCGGCGAGGTAGAGATGAATGGTAAGTGCTTATGTGCTTCGCCATACCCTGCTGGGATTGGTTGCTTGCTAGCCGGCTGCATTTTGGATGTAAACTGACACGACTCTGTCTTTAGATGCTTCGGCTGTCAAGGCTCGGGCTGGCGGAAGATTCAAGAAGCAAAAGGTCGCTTCCAGTGCCACAACCACCGCCAAAGCCGACGAGATGGAACTCGATAATGGAGCAAATACTGCCTAAGGAATATAGGCTAGTAAAATGGAGCAGACGGCTTTCTCCATATGCCATATCCTTTTCTCTTTTACGAACAGTGGCTACAGCAGCCTCAGTAGTGGATTCTCATGACAACGAAAATATGGCGTTTTATAGGCGTTTGCGTTTGGGATGCTTGGGTTGTCGGCATATTCTTGGACTAGCAAAGCGAAGATACACACACACACACAGAGCAGAGGTGGGCGGTGCCCAAGACTAGCTTAGCTTTTTGTTTGCTTCTCTGGATATCAAAATAGAATTTCATCGGCTTGTAGTATTTGTATTTCACTGCGTGACTGTCCACATGACTGACGGGAAGTGTCTGTATATCCTTTCCTTTGTTGCGCATATATTACATACAGCTCCCCATCCAACACACATCGCTTCTACTCTGCAATCTTGACAACCGCCTTACCAAAGTTCTTACCGGCCAGCATACCAACAAAGCCATCGGCAGCACCACTAATTCCATCGGTGATGTCTAGCTTGGCCACAATCTTGCCCTCCTTTATCAGCGGACCAGCGTACTCGCGCAGCTTGTCGACTGTCTCCTGATTATATTGGACAATGAAGCCCTCAATGGCCAGTTGCTTAGTCACAATAGACATGTAATTCTTGAGGCGGTAACGCTCAGCGGCTGGGGTATTGTACTGGGAAATCTGATGCAGAATGCGGGTTAATATTACGAGTAGCCATGGATTCCGTGAGGGGCTCAGCTTACCATTCCACAGCAGATAATGCGGCCTTTAAGATTCATGTGGTTCAGGGCAGCATCGAGATGTTCGCCGCCAACATTTTCGTAGTAGATGTCAACGCCTTTAGGAGCCAGGCGCGCCAATGCCGCCTCGGGGGTTTCCTCCTTGTAGTTAAAGGCAGCATCGAAGCCTAACTCCTTGGTGACAAAGTCGACTTTCTCATTGCTGCCCACGCTGCCAATAACAACGCACCCTTCCATCTTGGCCAATTGGCCAACCATCTGACCAACAGCACCTGCAGCCGACGACACGAACACTGTCTCGCCTTTCTTGGGCTTACCAATGCGGTACAGGCCCTCATAGGCTGTGACACCAGGCATACCCAGGGCGCCTACAAACTGGCCCAGAGACAGACCATAGTCATTCTTGATCTTGTTGACATGGCCCACGACCTGTGCGGGCACAGGGGAGTACTCAGCCATAGCCGCCGGCGAGGCAATCAGGTCGCCGGCAGCATAGGAGCTATTATCGCTATGCAGCACCTTGCACACGCAGTAGCCAGAGATGGGGCCATTTATCTCATAGGGCGGTACGTAAGAGGGGATCTTGGGGTCGCGAAGGCGTCCACGCATATAGGGATCTAGAGAAGCCCAGAGAACCTTGACATATAGGCCACCTGGGGGCGCTTGAGCGTTGACACGTCGACTGGGCGGTCTTCAAGGACAAGATGCTCTCCGACAATGGGAGCCCGCTCGGGGAGCTTCTTGTAAATAACGCTCTTGTTCTGAACTCAAATCAGTCGTTCTCACCGCATGAAAGAATGGAGCAATGAAGGCGAACACTGAATAGCTGATTTCCTCTTTGAGCCGGTTCTCCGTTCGGCAGTACATCGATGTTTGGCGATCCTGCAGTACGACATGTAGGTTCCTTTTCTATGGGATTCTACTTTGCTCCAAGAGCTCCATGCTCCTCCCTTGGCTCTCCATGTTCTCTCTAACTTGACTCCGCAATACTTGGGTTGGAATCCGGGTCCCTCGAACCAGACGCAGGGTGCCTTGCCTTGCTGCATGAATGACACGATTCAAATTCCTAAAGCCTCGGCTCATGAGGTCTCACGACTTTTCATTTGAGCATCTACTAACACAGCGTGCGGGGTCGGCGGATTTCCCAACACTCTATAATACGGAGCATGGATCTTCTTTGGCTCCGTCTCCGAAACGCCAGACTTAGACTATCCGGGTTGCTACCCCCCGACAAATCTCATTACCAATCGGCCTGTTACCAAGCACCATTTTAAACGAAAAGTAGTTAGTCCCATGATTGAAAAGGTAGCTCTTTTTCGGCACACTAAAAGGACAAAGAGTCTGAAGGACCTTGAGAAAATATTTGCAGCCCATGTAGAGAGAGAGGCCAATATCTCGGTAACAGCTACTTAGCCCCGAGCTGAACAATCCAGCCCCGGTGCTCAAGTCTGTCTGAGGGTGCTGCTAACCCTATTGCTATGATCTCCAGCAACCCTTGGTTTGAGACGCAGAAATAAGTGGGTCTCTAATCGATAAGGCATCGTAATTGACAGATATCATGGAGCTTGTTGCGACTTCACAAACGCTCTCTGCCTTGTGCAGCCCAGTCAAGCTAAACTTCTAAATTCTTTTTTTTTTTTTCTTTTTTCTTCTATTCCACAGTTTCGAGCACTCCAGCGGTACAAAGACACGCAGACACACACGCAGACACACACGCAGACACACACGCAGACACACACGCAGACACACACTCAGACACACACGCAGACACACACACACACACACACACACTATCTCTATCTCTACTTGTGTTAACGCAGCGATAGCAAATCCCTTTCTTTCATAACCTCGTCTCGATTGCACAACCACAATACCGCAATAATGTCTGAACTCACACACTTCGATCTCGTGCCAATCCAAATGGACCCTCAGTCCAAGGCCATAAGTGCCACCTCCACACCTTCGCGTGCTCTTGCCGCTGAACTTGCCGCCCTCAACGACCTCCATCGTAGCATCATCAACATTGAAACCGGCAATATCGTGCCGCCGCCGCCGATCCCCGTATACCCCAAGCGCTCTGCCGCTGTTACCAAGCTACGCGAGCAGGGCAACAACGAGTTCCGCCGCTCCAAGTACACCGAGGCCATCAAGTTCTATACCTCTGGCTTGGACATGGCCCTGCAGCGCCCAGCGTGGGAGCCATGCCAGCTTGTGCGCGACGAGGTTGCGGCGCTCTATGCGAATCGTGCCCAGGCTCACATGGCTTTAATGCAGTGGCCTGAAGGCGCGATCGATGCCCAGGCAAGCGTTGAGGCGAAGCGAGTTGGCAACGCAAAGGCCTGGTGGCGCCGAGGCCGCTGCCTCATTGAAATGGGCCGGCTGATCGAGGCCCAAGAATGGGTTGGAAGATCGCTGGAGCTGGAAGGTGAAGAGGCCGAGCTGGTTGCGCTGCTGAAAGACATCAACACCAAGCTGGAGAGCAGTAGTCAGATCTGAGAGTACTACTCTGTGTTTCCGAAGCTCGCTGTAGTTCTAGGCTCTGGGAGATAGCGGATGGACGGTGCGACATGATCTTTGTACGACGGAAACGGCCGTGTTACTGCAGTTGCTCATGAAGTTAGCCACGTCCCCCCAGGAGGTGCGCCTTTTTTATTTGTTTTTTTATTTGTTTGTGCTCGTTTTCCTCGGTGCAGATCTTAGAGAACCCCGCCTCGATAGTTGGATGTGTCTCTCTTTGTCCGTTTTCCTCGGACACACGGATGAACACAAAGAAAAACACCGTCCTGGCTTTTAGAAAACTATTGACTGGGTAGTATGGTAGTGCCAAAGCCGATCTGCGTACATGGCGTCTGGAGCATACTTGTTTTGTTTTGCTTTTTCTTTTTCCATTTTCTTCTTTTCTTTGTCTTTTGGTTTGTGGGCGATATTTCTACAGGTAGCGTCAATCTGAGCTTCAACTGCGCATGGCCTTCTTCATCCCGCATTGAGTGGAGGAAATTTGCATTCACGACTTTGGTGAGTTGAACTTCACATCATATTGCCGCAGTCAATATAATAGGCTTTATAGTAGTGACAAGAGAACGTGTCAAGATTACAGTAAACAGCCGTCAAAAAGAAGGGTACAACTCCCACCGGTAAAAGAAAAGAATTCATACAGAACAAACATATCAGTGTATCAAGAAAAACAGCAAGAAAACATTAACCAAAGACAAGAAAAGAAAGGGAGATCGAGATCGAAAAAGGGATGGCCGAATCAAACAATAGAAGAACAGTGGAAAAAAGAAAGAATAAAAGAAAAACACAGGGTCCTAGACTAAACCCTCCCAATCAGTATAAAAAGGGAAAAAAGACAGCATCAAGGCATCCATGGAATAAGAGCTCCCAGGCATGATAACAATCACCATTGCTCCCCCGCGCCCTCACCACATGATCCATACAAATGATAGGGTATGCAAGGCGGTTGCGCACGACGATGCAAGCGCCTTGCCATGTTAAACACAATCGACTAGCCTAGCCAAAGTTAATGGCAGGAAGAGAGAAACCTCACGTTTAGAGGCGACTACCATTTTCATGAGCAGAACCAAACAGGGCCTAACCCGACGAAAATAACATAGCGCAGCCACACTTCGGTTAACGAGCCTGGTACATTTTCCGCTAAGGGAGATGGAAGGTGGGGATGGTAGAGGGGATGAGATGACAGCACCTCTCTACCATGTGTGGCGGAAGAAGCAAGGCGCGCAAAAACAAGGTGCTGAAAGTTGACGATCGCAATACCGAGCTAAAAAGAAATGTAGATATGGACTAGCGTGAATCGACTGGTCAAGAAAGGGAGTAGTAAGGGGAGGAGGAAAGGAAACATGTGCGTTGAAGAGACGGCTTGTCTCAAAATCGTATCATGAAAGTTGGAGCAATAAACAGGAAAGTTCGGAATATTGAATTCTGGTAGTTGGGTATGATGAAGAATGAGTCGTGATAAGCTGCCCTAAATATAGGGATTTAAACTCTCACAGGGATTGCCACGAGCGGATAGGATAGTCCTGTCATCCAAGAGAGTAAGAAGTTAAGGGGCGGAACTCAAGCGGCAGCAGTCTTTTCCGACAGCTTGCTGCTTTCAGGCAGAGTGCCAGAGCGAGGCCGCATAACGGCATCCTGTCCAGACATGCGACGGTCTAGAGCGCGGTCAAGCTTTGCACCAAGGGCAAGCTTGGCCATATATGAGGTACGCTCTTCAGAGAGAGTGACACGCTGAGAGGAGAGTGCCTTGTTTTCCATGCGGGCGAGGCCGGAGGCAATTGTGGTAATCTCTGTAGGCACTGTAGTGGCGGTCGAGTCGACAGGGAGAGCGATAGATGGGGCCATGCTGAAGGTGCTGTAGCGAATCGAGTTGCGAGCCTGTGGTGAGAGGTTTAGGGTGTTAGAGCGGATGGCGAGAGATGAGGCTAATAAAAGGTTCAAATGGCAGAAATGACGCAGTCGTTCTTTTGTTTACAATAGAATAGGAAACTGGGGTTTTTGAGTTGTACCGGCGGACTCCTAAGATTTAGGAAACCATCGCTCACGTTTTTGACAAGCCGTCCTCATCTCAATAAAATGAGGATGGGACATAGGGGAGGGGGCTGCCGAAGACGAAAACCACTAGAGATGGGGAAAACCTACCGAGGGCGCCATGATAGGCCGCTCAGAGTCTATGGAAACAGGCATTTGCGAGGAGGCTTTGCAGAGGAGGGGGGAGGGGCGTAGAGAAGAAAGTAGAGGCGATATGACGATGGACGGATATCAGAAATAGCCAAAGTTCTGGGCACTGGGGAGCGGAAGAAGGAAAAGGCGAGATGGACAAAAGAAGAGGAAAGGTGGCGAAGGCTCGGTAAAATAAAGAACTTTGGGGTTGACTTGCTGAGCAAAAGACAAGGCCAAGGCAAGGATAGGCCAGTTTTTGGTGAATGGGAAAGGGTTCAGTTAAAATTGGGCGGGAGTCAAAGAGAAAATGAAAAGAGAAAACAGAATGAGGAATAAAGGGCAGATAAAACACGCGACGGACAGGCAGGTTTGGTCTGGTCGGGCCAGTCAAGGGTTAAATATAGCAAAATAAAAGCACGAGAGCAGCCGCTTAGTTGTTTATTGCTGACGCTGACGATCTTGATGCTGCACTGGTAAAAGAAGAAATAGAAGAAAAACGAAAAATAGGGACTGATAGCCGGTGATCTTTACCCGAGTGGAGGTCGCTCAGACCAGAACAGAGAGAAGGGGGGGGGGGGACGAAGACTACAGACTACCAGGATACAAAGGTACAAGATGCAAGATGCAAGAAGGCACAAGATGCAAGAAGGCACAAGAGAAGACGCAGAATAGAGACAGGGAAGCAGAGTAGCAGTCTGTCCGGTCAAAATCGCAGGAAGGAAAGAGCGTAGCGTCAAGCATTTGCATAAACGCCCAGTTAGTTGATAACGTTGATAACTTAAGTCACTGCGGCGGCATCAGCGCTGCTGGGAAAAAGAAGGAGCAGGAGCAGCAGGCAGGGAAGGAGGGAGGGCTGTTGGTGGGCGCTCATGCTATTTCTGTACAGGCCACAAGTATGTGAGCAGCGACCAGCAAGGTGATTGCAACACGGTCTGTGCCCAGTTGTAGTGTGCATTCTCTGGTTCTGGGCCTGGCTATTGCCGTCTATGGCTCTCGCTGTGGACTCTGGATCCAGACTTTGGGTCATCTGCCATGCGAAGCAAACAGTTCATGCAAACGCTCGCCCAAAAGCTGGTTTTTCAGGTTGGCCCTGTTTGTGCCTGCCCTGTTTGTGCCTGCCCTGTTTGTGCCTGCCTTGTTTTCTGCTGGTGCATGATTATGCCATCCAATCCAACAGCTTGCTGACAGAAGCATCT
Organism: Ceratocystis smalleyi; assembly: GCA_003449175.1. Taxonomy (NCBI): domain Eukaryota; kingdom Fungi; phylum Ascomycota; class Sordariomycetes; order Microascales; family Ceratocystidaceae; genus Ceratocystis; species Ceratocystis smalleyi. The sequence continues at coordinate 11,923 of NETT01000491.1, forward strand.
GGTACCTTGATGTCTCTTCTCTTCCCTATAAAAAGGCCCGCGCCACTCCATACTACGCCACGCTTGCATACGCAAGAAAGGCCAGAAACAGGCTAGACAGGCAGGCAGGCAGGCTTCATCACCATGGTCAGTAATACCACAGGCTTGCAGCTCTGTACAGCAGGGTATGTCCCTGGCGGAGTCCCTGCTAGTGAATCGCTACTCTAACCCTACTTCGCGGAGTGCAGAGATGGTGCAAGGTCCTCCTCACTAGTCTCAACATGCCGCATCAGCCCTTGCTCAAGACCAGGCAGTCTCATGATACCTGATGAGCTTGCTGAGCCTGCTGCGAGTAGGAGTAGTGTCAGTTGAGTGCTTAGCCTTTGCCATTGCACAAAAAAGCAATATTAACTCGTCCTCTCTAGCACCATTCCTACACAAAGTAGGCGCTTCTCGCTGCGGTCACTGGAAAAGCGAGACATGATCTGCATAAGCGGATGAAAGGGATTGCATTCAGGCTTCCTCTGCCGGAGCCATTCTATTGTTTCTCCCGCGTTTCAAGCAAAGCCCATCTCCAAAGGGAGGCTTGGAAGGAAGAAAGGGAGAGACACGAGCCAACAAAGAACAACAGGAAACGCTCTTCATGCGTGATGTGACAAGGGCTCATCTCATCAGACTTGCTTTCTCGAATGCAGAATTATGTCTTCGTCTGACGATGCGATAGAGGCTTTCATTGGTTTGGCCAAGGCTAACATCATGCCATCGCATCCAATTTTACCCTTTACTGACTATAAGCGAGCTGGCTAGAGTGATCGAAATGAGTCCATGGGTGTTTCAGCATGGATGCTATCATTTGCAGCAGTCTTGGATCCATCCATACCCAAAACCGACCGGGCTAAGGTAACAACGAACCAAGTTGTCTACGTTTTCGTTTCAACACAACAAGAACCCCAGAGCCCTGATATCTAATCTGGGTATCACCATCACGAACACCATCGGAGCTGGTAACATGACGATAGAAGTAGCACAGACAATGAGTTTGTGGGAAAAAGGAGCGAATGTGGATACGCACATGGTTTTCACGTGGCTAGCCACCAGCCCCTCAAACGTCTCACTACCCGGCAAGCTTAGGGCACCTGTGACGATTGTAACTTCTTGGTGTTTTCGGCTAGCCCACAGACAGAGATGTAGATAACGTGCAGTTTCAACGAACAAGATGGCGCCGCAAAGTAAGTGGTAACTTTGTTATTATTTACACACTATTATAGATTCTCCAACATTAGCGACCCTTCGACAAGAACCCGACTCTCTGGTGAGGGAGACAACCCGCAGCCACCTAACCAATCCAACCCGACTCAAGCCTCTTTTTATAACTCGAAACAAAACATTTCCCATCCCCTCCCCCCTTCTCTCCCAAACCTTTCGGCCACTTCGGCTCGCCCCAGAAAAAAAAAAGGCATGACATGACCCACGTAGTTCAACAAAACCACGCGAGTCCAAGCCGCGATTTCCATTGCTACATTAGTTTGTGCATGGCGTCTCTGCACCTTCTCCTTCCCTAATAGCCCGGTTCAATGCCCCGGACCTCAATTATGCTCGCCGCTTGCCCTTGGCGTTGTTGTAGGGATCGGCTGAATAGTCCAGCACTACAGATCCGCCCGAGCTTGAGGAAGATCCAGTGCCTGAGGTGCGTGATGAGCATGGCGAGGTCTTCGACCACACACGTTCTTCTGCACCATATTCGTCATATTGGCGGTATTCGTAGCCTTCCTGGGCAGGGTAAGCTGGCTGCTGTTGTTGCTGCGAAGCCCACGAGCCATTAGCTGCATCATACGAGGACTCGGCATAGCTCGGGTGGCCTGCCCGGTGCGTTGAAGTGGCTGATGTCGACGCGCCCGAACCTCTGTGGTATACCTCGGCATCATAGTGGTGACTATTTCTGCTCCTATGTTCCTCGAATGAGGTCATGTTTCTCTCCTGAGGGACATCGTTGTCATCTTTCCTAGGGCCTACTTGGACAGAGTAGAAGAAGAGAAGATGGTGGTGTTAGTAATACCCCAACCCTAAAGGACAACAGTACTATGCTGTACTTACCACCTCGTATGCAGGTTGGGCAACACCCATGGCGGCAAAATGTCTCGAGTACTATGGTTTGGTGTGTCTCCGGATCTTTGACATACTTGTGAAGAATGGCTTCACACCAGCCCTTCTGATTTGGCCCATTATTGCACATGCAGCATGTCCACTCATTTCCAAGGTCCACAAAGTAGCAGTTTTTCAACTGACACTTGTTCATGGTAGGCTGGAGGCGAGCGATGCTTTTCTTAGCACAGGGCGACGCATAGCCAGTACTAAGGTCGAGGATAGCTCCAAGGCAGTAGTTCCATGTCAGCGATGTATGGCTACACTGATGGAGACGAGGGAGACCGTGGCACATTATGAGTAGATTGAGAGAGAAGGGGCAATGTCAGCAAAGAAGGTAGTAAGATAAAGTGTTCCGGGAAACAAGGTAAAGAACAGCAGGTGTTGATGGGTTGGATGAAAATAAGAGAGAGACTGAGGTCCTGCTGGAGTCTAGAATGGATGGATGGTATGATGAACATCGCCCTTCTTATAGTCCTTGCGACTGCTTGCCTATACTGCTACCGAGCACACAATGCATGTAACGAGGTAGTGGTCCTTCCGGCTATTTCCCTTCCTACTGTGCGCCTTTGGCAAGTATTCGGCCTAGAAAAGAAAAGGAAAAAGAAAAATAAAGATATAAATTGGGGGATTTGGCTGATGGAAGGCAATGAGGGGGGAAGGGGAAGCGAGAAAAAACGAGAGCAAAGTCAACTGTCAGCCAGCTAGCAAGCCGTCCCCATCAGCTTGGGCCATGGGCATGCGTCTTTGCCTTTTGCCATTGTTCTACACCTTCGTCAAAAGCCCGCCAGCGGGCAAGGTCGACCAGCCAATCAGTCGGGGAAAACAAGCCATACTGCACGGCGCAAAAAAAGCAATGAATCTTAAACTTACATACATACATACAAGCCAGCCATACCCTTAGACATTGCCACAGGTGGAATCCTTGCTCTCATGCACCTATACATATAGAGACACCCATTCTCACCCCTCTCATACTCGCTCTTTCTTAGAACATCCAGGAGGACTAGAAATTGGGCATGGCTTGGCAAGGAACTACACCGTTGGGCCGGCTAACTCTGTTTGCCCAGCAAAGGTCTTGGTTTGTAGTGAAATGGTTGTCTTGAAGATGGAGACGTGGTCGACTTGGCCAAGCAAAACGGCAAGACAGAAACTATGCGGTGAAGCCATATACATGTCAATAAATATTGACATATATACACGAGTAGAACACAAGCGGGACAGGCCAGTGAGTGTATACCGAGTGGCAACATCAGTGCCCCAACACCTCTCACGCCATTTAACAGGCAGTGGTAGACAGCAGCACGGGTCAAGACATGGTGGCTGCCGTTGATTCGGAGGCTGCTTGGTGGTGCGTCTCAGCCAAATGGAGAGTGTCTCCATGGCTTGCTGCTGAACGTTGGGCTTTTTTCTTTTTCTTGTTTTTCTTTCTTGCCGTCGTGTAACGATTGGTCTGGAAACGGAGCGAGCGAGCGAGCGAGCATGCATGGTGCAGGATGGTGTATGTGCCATGCAGAGTAAGTACATGGTTAAATTACGAAGGACATACAGGCGGTGCCAAAAGACTGACGGCCAGCCCATCGATATTTCTCTTGTTTTGATAAGGGCCTTGGTACATTGGCGAGCCAGGCAGGGTTGACATGTACGACGGTGCTGGACGTGTCGGGAACTGAAATTACGGGGTATCCAGAAGCTGTGTGTAGAAAACATTCAGCACCGGTTTTGCGCTGCTGTATTGCTTGTGGCGTCGGCCAATTTGCATCATGAAAGTCTCGGCGGGAAGGTGGTCGTCGTGCGTCCCACACCACCCCTTTTTTTGCTGTATCTAGCCACTGTTCTATTGATTTTGTCTTATCGTACTACGCGGCGCTCATCCAATACCTCGCCCGCCACTTTATGTGCAAGTGTGCACACAAAGTTGTCTAGTTCCAGCCACTGTTGTACTGCAGTATACATGCAGAATCGGACTAACCCAAAATAAACAGTTTTGTCGTTCGAGAAGAAGTGGCATTGGCCATGCGGCTGCTGTTAAGGTATGATGGGAGAAAGGGGGCAGGGAGGAGCCAAGGGGTGGGTTTTGTGGTTGATAGTTGTACACCACGGGATAGGGTCATGTTACCAGACGAGGCTGGATACAATGTAGCGGGTAGTAGCAGATATCTCGTACTCATCTAAAGCTGGGCTCTGATGAGGGAAATAAGCAAGATACAGAAGAGGAATGGATGGGCAAGCTGTGCCTGGGTTACTGGTTGACGCTATGGGAAGGGATGGGGTTTAAGGATAGGAAGTGGCGCAATGACGAGTCTAAGGATATAATTAGCGGACTAATTCTTGATTTTTTCCGGCCAGTTTAATAAAGAATGTGCGCTGATTGACGTGAATCTGGTCTGATGATACATTGTTATCTGAAAACCTCCCCCCACCAAGCTGAGTTGAGGTGAACTTTCTTTTTCTTCCTTTGTGACTTCTCCTAATCCTTCCCCGAAACCCGGACTCGAGCAGGCTAAAAGTGGTAATTCCAGATTGGCCGAGGCTTTGTGTAACTGTAGTGCATAGAGTAATAGCTCTGGGGATTCAGATATAAATAAAATCTTTGTTTTTTGTCTAAAAGTGGGGTGTTGCTGGCCAATCAGAGACGTCTTTGCTGCGAAAGTGGAGCGTGCTTTACTTCCTCGGCGCTTAAGAATCGGGCTTTGTGTGCCATCTGGTGCCAGGTGGCACCTTAGTCAGCCCCAGCCGGATCCGATGGGCGGGGGGCGGATGAGCCACCTCGGCCAGAGTTCACTCTCAACAGTACTCGTATAGTACGGCGGAGGAGCGTTTACAGGATCTGTGAAGCTGCAGCACAGCGCATCGACGTGCCATGCAGCCCACGCAAAAAAGAAGATATTGAGCTTGCAGTCTTGGCCTCCAAGATAAGCAAGAGAACCATACTCCTCCCTTGGGTGGATTATCACCAACCATCTGGCTGGGATTCGAGGATGTGTTATGCCAGCAGCTTGGCCTCAACTGCCTTGGTGCTGTCCTGAGAAAGCGCCTGTGCCCCTTAGTTAAAGAAATCTCGAATGGACTTGGTGGGTGACGATGCAGACGACAAACAATGTGTCAAAAATGTGTCGCGATCCAGGCCTCGAACCTAAGGCTTACCCGTTTTCGGGGTGTAAGCGAACGGAGCCTTTGTCGGCTAACTATAAACTCTGGCATCACTGTGGACAGCGCACACCTTGTCCCCTGTCTATGGAGTCGGCAGCGTGTTGAATACAAACGCAAGGAGTGAGGAAGCGCGCATATTTTACTTGAAGACAGTCGTGTTCGTAGGTGAGTTGGTCCGGCACTTCGAGGAAAGCCATCTGGCCAGGCTGTGCATGTGGAGGCAACGTCTGGCGACGTTTGACGCCTCGCTACTTTTCGTAGCAAAGGCTGCTTTCGCGAAGAGGCCTTGAGACGAGGCAGGGATGAATGGGAGGGGGCAGATGCGCTAACTACACAAGATTCACAATGCCGCAGTGGTACTGCCTCCCACCATCATGCCAAATATCGTAGCGCAGGGCTAGAGGCGAGTGCTCTTCTTTCCTTGCAAATAGATACACGCTTTCTCTTGGTGATGATGGACAGCTCTGCTCCGTCTACGGGCGACTCTGGCTGGGCAGAGAATGGAGGCTGGGGGGGGGCTCTGTGAAAGCGTAACATGAACTACAATAACTCATGTACTTGTGAACGAAGTCCTGGCAACAAATTCCAATCTGATCTTAGGTGTTCCCGTACTGGCGGCCGGCGGAATAAGCCCGAGGGCGCTGGCGAGGAGGTCCTTCGACTAGCCCAACGAGACATCTGTCGTCGCGAAGAGGAGCATAGCCGCATATATACCTCCAGGGATTCTGTCCATGTCCAGTCATCTTGAATGCCTTCCACGCTGGGTAAGCCAACTCCACCATAACTTGCTGACGGAATAACTGACAAGCTTTCAGATTGAAACCCCCCCCCCCCCCCC
>NETT01000492.1:0-17905 GCA_003449175.1 Ceratocystis smalleyi
GGGGGGCGAAGAACGACGAAGCTGTGAACGGGAACGAGAAAACAAGAGAGGAAAAAAGAGGCAAAACAAGACCATGTCAATGTTTGTAGCTCATGTCTGCCATCCTGAAGGCTCACCGAGATTTTCCCTTGTCTGTTTGTCTTGGGAAGAGTTTTCTCTTTGTTTCGCTAGCTGCTTGGTAGCAGCGCAGCATACAATTGCACAGGGCTGGCTGGCGGGCTGGCTGTGCCTTGGCCCGATACCAATCTACCAGCGTACTGCTTGATCTCAACATCGTGCAATTAATCATCTAGCCTTGCGACACAGACAGAGAAAAGCTGCGCTTGCCGCTCCCGCCCTACCGTCAACATCCCACCCTAGCTTCGCTTGCTCCTGGCCTCCGCCCTCCTCCTCTCTTCCCCCTGCACCTGCACGCCCTACTTGATTAGGAAGAAAGAAGCAACGAAAAATACACCAAAAAGCTAAACAAGAGTCAAGCCCATCAACCAGCCAGGCCAGGGGCACAAGCTAAACCTCGTTTGGCATTCTAGTCAAAAATTCTTGTGCCTGAGTTCACACATACATATATACTGGCTGCCGTGCCCAGGCTACAACAGGCTCGATTGTCATGTCCGCTTGATTCTGCTCTCCAGGCCAGTCTATTTTCCCTTTTTCCTTTCCGCTCTTCTGTCTCCATGCATCTCTTTCTTCTCTGAATCTCAGCTTGCCCCTTTGAGACATCCAATCACTTTGTCTCTCTCACAATTCTTTTCTCCCCTTCTCCCTTGGTTCATTTCCCTCTTCTTCTCGTTCGTTCCTCGTGCCCGGCCAGCACCTCTCTTGGACGCTGTAAAAAAATACTGGTTCCCCTCTTTATAGAGCCTAAACTCTCCAATCCGCCAAATTAATATTCTCGCCTTGGCTCCTCTTTTATTTCTCTTTTTCCTAGCCCTCAACCAGACCGGTCTGGACGATTGCAACCCTCACAGGCCATATCTTCACTTCGTCTTTTCACCTCTGGCCCTCGTTTTCTAAGCTCGCTGTCTCATCTGCCATAATCCCGTATAAAAACATCGGAACCATGCAGCCTCCCCACCCCACGCTACGGTCGAAATATGCGGACAGGGCCGAACGCGCCAGCCATCCGTTGGTCTCGTATCTCTTCCGTCTGATGGACCTCAAGGCTTCCAACTTGTGTCTTAGTGCCGACGTCTCGACTGCCCGGGACTTGCTTTTCCTGGCCGATCAGATCGGTCCTTCCATCGTCGTTCTCAAGACCCATCATGATATCATTTCCGGCTGGGACTACAGCCCCAACACGGGCACCGGCGCTAAGCTGGCGTCTCTCGCTCGCAAACACGGCTTCCTGATTTTCGAAGATCGCAAGTTTGGCGACATCGGCAATACCGTGCAGCTGCAGTACACTGGCGGCGCTGCACGGATCATTGAATGGGCGCACATTGTCAATGTCAACATGGTTCCTGGCAAGGCCTCAGTGACGGCGCTGACCGAAGCTGCCAACAAATGGAAAGAGCGCCACCCCTATGAAGTCAAGACTACTGTTACTGTCGGCACCCCGAGGGATGATTCCGACGACGAGGACGACAATTCCGATGCTCCTGCCGACAAAACACATGCTGCCGGCAACGGAAACAGCTGTACTGGAAACGCCAACGGCTACACGTCTGCGCCCAAAAACGACACCGGGACCTCAAACAACGGCGACCAAGAAGACGTCCCCCCGCACATCGTTCACAATGCCCCTAAAAGCAACACTAGCAACCCCGCTCCCTCTTCTAATTCCAACGGTGCGAGCAATGGAAACAGTCTGTTTGGTAGTTTCCGTCTTGACTTTGATGGCAGGCCGTCTCTGTCCCACGAGGGCCGCAAGGGCAGCATCGTCTCTGTCACAACTGTGACCCAGCACTACGAGCCTGCCGACTCCCCGCGCTTTACCAAAAACTCTGCAGGTGAGGATGAAGTGCTGTTCTCCGGCATCGAGGAAGCCCCAAATGACCGTGGTCTGCTTATTCTGGCCCAGATGTCCAGCAAAGGAAACTTCATGGGCCCCGAATACACGCAGGCGTGTGTGGAGGCTGCGCGTGAGAACAAGTCGTTTGTCATGGGATTTGTCGCACAGTCGCCCCTGAACAGCTTACCCGAGGACGATTTCATCAACATGTCGCCGGGCTGCCAACTACCGCCCCAGTCGGAGGAGATTGATGACTCGTGTCAGATTGTTGGCGGGGATGGAAAAGGGCAGCAGTACAACACACCGTCCAAACTGATCTGCCAATCTGGAGCTGACATCATTATTGTTGGCCGCGGCATTCTCAAGGCTGACGACCCGCCATCCGAGGCCGAGCGTTACCGCAGCGCTGGCTGGAAGGCATACCTTCTGCGTCTAAGTTGACTAGCCGACCAAGGTGACAAAAGCTGTCGGGATGTTGCTGGGGTAGATGCTGAAGGCCGTACCAACGGCGGAGCAAATATAGAGAACGATATTAAGATGGACGCCGGGACGGGTGACCACATGGAGGTCGACGTCGAGACTGGCGAGGGGAATGCCGATGGCAACAGAGGCTCCTCACCGCATGGCATGAAGCGGAAGAGATCATCCGACTCTGTTCGGGGCTGAGTGCAGCGTGCCTGCTACCTAGATTTATATGTGTGCGTTTCTTTTGTCACCATCTCTGTCTGGCTGCAACCCAGGCTTGCAATCTCCCTGGGGGCCCAGCCCGGTCTGGACAGGATTGACATCAAGAAGGGAACTCTTTGGTGTTGTGGTATCATTTTTGGTTATTAGGCATTTTGGATTTTGCTTTTATTTTTCGGACTTCTTGGTGTAATTGGCGCAGTTGCTAAACATAATGGCCAGGGCAGCGAGGCTTCGTAGCCGCTCATATAAGCCTTGGCCTGGAAGGGGGAAGGGAGGGGTCGGGGGGTTATATTGCGGGCTGCATTGGGGTTTCTATTTTATTCTTTCTTTTTGTGATATTTACCTTCACTTGTCTTTCTTCTTTATCCTATATTACTGTCATCTTTCTTTGCTTCCTGGCCTTGTACATTTTCTAGTAGTTCTTTCGTTCTTCATGTCGGATGCTTTTTGCGCTCGGCCAATGCTGGCTCGGCCGGCTTGTACCTGGCAGCCCAACACCACCAGTCTGGCGACCTTGCGAAACATTTCACAAGACTATGGTCTATTAACACGATTCCTGGTAGCCCACCGACGTGGAGAAGCCGCTGTTTCCCAAGTATACCAGATCGAGAGCATCATCCAAGTCTTTGCGTACCATCATCGGGACTATTGCGATTCTTCCTGTCTGGTCTTGTGTCGTCATGGCAGTTTTTGCTAGTCAATCAAGGCTCTGTTCTCATGAAAATTGGACGCAGGGACCAGCATGCTAAAGCAGCTGCCTCTCGAGGTCTTGCTTGGGGTTGTATTTCACCAGGACAGAGTCTCCGGCGACTTGGAGGCTTATAGGGACTCTCTGCTGTGAGGCCGATGAACGAGCATGCGGAGAGAAGGCCGTGACCGTGGACAGGAGGCGTGTCTTGGGCATCTAGCACGAGGCTGTCTGGGGCTAGGTCGTTTGTAATAGAGGGATGCCTTGATGGCGGGGGTGATACCGTGGGGGGGTAGGGATGTGGGGGATCTCCTCGTAATGCAAGATATTATAGCTATAAAACGACAAGGCTGGCAATAGTCATGAGGCATGGCGATACCCAAGTCTCCAAGCGAACACTTGCCTCATCGCTCTAATAAACTGAAGATTCGAGATTAACCTATGCCGGCGATTAGTTGTATGACTTTTAAATATTCGTGACACAGAATGTTTTACTACGTATATATATATATCTAAATGTAGGCTTGATTCTTCGGCTAGCCTAGCCGTATTAGGACGGACGGTTGCTTGGATTCATGTTCTCTGAGATGTTGCATCATAAGAGAAACAGCTCCTTCGCAATGCCTTGTTGCGTAAATGTTGCCCTTGCCCGGCACTCCAACAGCAATTGTGCTTCATGGCGGCTGTTGGCTCTTACAGCACACTAAGGGGATCAAGCCAAGAAGGAATATTATTGCCTTTCTAGCCAAAGAAAAGTGTAAATACAGATTGAATCTTGCCAGAACAGCCTGGAGTCGTTTATTTGCTGCTTGTACGTCACATAAAGCTTGGTACATCACCAACCGAAGCTTTCGCCAGGTCTTAATTACAGTATTTGGACACTGTTTTATTGGTAGTACTTTTGATGATGCACACACTGGGCTCGGGCTCTTGAGCAGAGAATGCGGTATATTGACCTTTGACCTCTCCGGATGTCTCGGGGTGGCTGGAAGGAGGGAGGGGGTGTGCTTCTTGAGGTCCTGCGCTTGTGATATAGCTAGCATGTAGGCTCATGGCTTGGCCAGATATAAAATGGAAGCTTGCACATGTCTGCTTGGATATTGTATGGATCCTCGGCGCCTTCTTCAGTGTATGCCCTATAATGGAGTCATACAACATCTTCAATGAAGGCAAACATGAAGCCACCGCCTATCTGCACGAGTCCACATGCGGTTGTTCGTGGTTATAGGATGCCGATATACAACGCAAGTTCAAACTCTCTTGCGCCTCGAGTTAGCGCCACTGAAATGGGGAAATGTATTGGACTGTCTACTTCTGGAATTCTGCAGAAACGTAGCTTTCAGTAACCGTATGACCAATGAAGACAGCACCGATACATCCCAGCCTGCGTTTTTGACGGAGCTTCGTGTTGCCATTGAAGGAACTGCATTAAGAGCCAGGCTGAAGCAGGCACCAGAGTATTTTTATGCTCACTTGTGTACTTCTCGGCAGTACATTCCCTTGCAGACGATTTGAAGTCGCTCTTATGGGTGCCGATTTAGATAGGTGTTCGTCATAATGGTCGGATTGTACAGCGTGTATGGCTCGGCTCGCCTATGGGATAGGTGAAACTCAATAAAGGCAAAAGACCTTGTGACAAGTGAAAAGTGCTATGACTGGTGGGAGCCCCTTTTCTTGCTGTGATGGGCGCAGGGAAGAATTCGCGCTCTTCTTGAGAGGCTCAATGTTGTGGGCGAATAGCCCACCGAGGATGCTCCCGGGGATGAAGACAACGCCAACAATGCCTCCCGGAAGGGTACGGCATGCTTCAGCAGGCTGGAAAGGACTTGGAGGGCACCAGAAATTGGGACACTTTTTTTTCCCCTTTTTTATTCTTTCATCATGCACCGTCCAGTAGCTTGGTGCAAGTCATGCAATGTGACGGCAAGGCCTGAAAATACCCAACTAAGCTATCATTCTGATAAAAGGCCCTCCTATATGTCTTTCTGGCAGTTCATCAGTCGGCCTGTCTTCGCGTTTGCTTGTGTCGCTGTCCATCGCCCTGCTCTGTTTGGGCAGCAAAATAGCAATCATCTTTGAATAAAGGCCCGGCAGACCCAGCCAATAAGGCCCAATCAAACCAACATCTCTGACGGTATTTTCTTCTGTCCTCGCTTTGTGCGCCACGCCACTATCAAAGCCGCAGCGAAGTAGGCCTAACTAACAAGACGCTGGTCGCTGGTCGCTGGACGCTGGACGCCAAACACCATGCACTAAGCACCATACAACACACACCATACGCCATACACCATATACCACACACCACACACACATCATATGCTATACACCGCACACCATACACCATACACCATACACAGTACACCGTACACTATACACTATACACTATACACCAAACATAAACGCATAACATAAAACTCTGGACTCTGACCCCTGAGCCCTGAACTCTGAACTCTGGACACTAGAAGGCTAAACGCCCAACGCTAAAAATGACAAGGACACTTCCAAGTGCGCGCTGGACTTCCTTTGCTAACTGGGATTACAACTATCTCCATGAGCGACTGCACTACATTCTTGGCGTGATTGACAAACAAGCTCTTATACGCCATGCCGAACGCATCAGGGGCCAAAGGTTCACCATGAGCGAGCCGTTCTCTGCAGGCCAGAACTGGATATGTTTTGAAATGGTCGGCCAGGAAGACGGGAGCCTCGTCATAGCACGCGTGCGGCTGCCCCGACATCCCGACTATCCGTTTCCCGTCAGCGATACAGAAAAACAGTACGCACTGGATTGCGAGGTCAGCACTATGAGGTACATCCGTTATAGGCTGCCGGGCATCACGGTGCCGGAAGTGTATGCCTATGAAGGACCCGGATCTCCCCTTGCAGCCAACGTCGGCGCCATATATATGCTCATCCAAGGCTTTTATGGCAACACGCTATTTGACATGTATCCTGATATTAGCGGCCTGTCAAGCAGCACACAAAGGCACATTATGAGCCAGTGGACTTCAGTCCAAGCTTCGTTGGCCACCGTGATGGACTCCAAGATCGGGTCTCTCGTCTCATTCACGGAGCATGGCGAGCCCATAATCGGCCAGCTCGCAAATGCCGCGGCCGAAGGCCTTTCCCCCCGCGGGCCGTTTGCAAATGCCCACGACTACTTTTCAGCTGTTGCAAATGCCGCTTTCCTCCGGGTTTCCCGTGTTGCCAGCGAAGGCGACGACGGACCAGAGCTGCACTTTCAGCGACTCGGCGCCTATATCTTCAAGGAGATTGTGCAGACTACGCGGCTGTTCCGGCAGTCCACGGAGCAGTTTTGCTTCGTACACGGAAGCTTGACCATGAACAACATCCTGGTTGATGAGGACTTCAACTTTGTGGCCATTATTGACTGGGAGGGCGCCCAGACGATTCCGTGGCAGGCTTGCCACTATCCCCACCCGATTGAGCTGTACTTGCCCGAGGAAGTCAACTGCATTCTCCAAGACCAGCACCATGAAATGCACGCCATCGAGCACAGGCTAGCCGTCACCAGACAGCTATATATTGACACGCTGCTGCAGGCGGAGACGCTCTTTACCACGCAAGAGCGAGAGTTTAGAGGCACATTGTCGGAGACCCTGAGCAGTGTGGCATCACGTGTGTATTCCACTTTCGCTAGCCTCAATGGCTTTTCGACTAATGACAAGCCTCTTGTCTATCTGATGGTACAAATAGCGTTTGATATGGAGATGGAGCAAGTAACAGAGTACATATACCAGAAGGAACTGGAGATGGAATTTGAAGCCTTCACAGTTTGATCGCCATGTACATAGCAGTTGGCCATAGAATGTAGGGTCTAACCCTAGCGCGATGACATGCCGCTTGTCACTGCTTAATTGATGTCAAGATATACCAAAAAGTCGTTTACCGTCGCTGATTGGAGATTGTTGGACGGGCTATGTCGGTTTCTGGTAGTTGCCGCGCTCTGCGGGACGGAGTCTTTTCCCCCTTTTCTTTCCTTCCTTCCTTCTTGACTTTTTTCTCCATCAAGTTTTTCTTCCCCGTCGTTGAAAACCAGCTTCGCCTGAACCAACCCAATATCAGACCAGCCCAGCAAGTGCTAGTAGCCTTTGTTTTTTCTCGTGGCTGTCTAATTGTAAGTATTCTGGCTTGGGCTGTTGCCCTTTAGGCCTCTATCCATTCAGCTGCCAATCTAGTGGTGTCTGAGGCCTCACACCGACGGATGCGTGCTTCTTTCTTGTCTTATGACTGTGCTTGTGGCCCTCGAGTTTCTGCTTCCTCCAAGCTTCTGAGTTTTCCCAGGTCACACACTCTCTCTATTCATAGCTACATAGTAATCTGCTGACAAGTTCTGTGGAGAAAAACCCTCCCGAAACACTATCCCAACGGCAGGAAATCCGCCTAAACAACGCTATCTTTTCTCTCGGAGATCTCCACACTTCTCCGTGTATACAGGACCGCCTCACTTAGGCTACTCGAACTATCCACCATGGCCTCCATCGTGGAAATGCCGCAGTCGATTCCTCCCATTCCCACGGCCCAGGATATTGCAGGCCGCTGGCAAAATCTGACGTTGCAATGGGCAGATGCCCATAATCTGATTGAGGCAAGTCCTCTCCCTCCCGTCTCTGGAGCCGCGGTGCCCAAAGCTTTCGTTCGATTGCGCCAAAGCTTCGCTCTTTGCCCAAGCTTCCATTTCAAGTAACTTACACGCTTGACACCTCTAGGATCTCATGAGGTACTGCAACCATATTGAAACCTCCTTACGCCAGGAAAATACCCAGCTTAAGGAGAAGGTCGCCACCCTAGAACTAGACCTTGAAGATGCAAAGGCTACACGCCGAAAATTCCAACTAGACCTCCGAAAAGCCCGTGAAGACTACGATTCTCTGGTTTTCGAGCATCGGGAACGCAATGAAAAGCTTGTAAATACTAATAACCGGCTTCAAGTGAGTCCCGTATGGTCCTGTCAGACTAAGCAAGTCTTAATAAGTACGCTAATTTAGCTTTTCTCCATTTGTAGAATAATAGCCCATACGTTCTGGCATTAATTGACGGTGATGGAGTCTTGGTAGGTGCTGCCGCGGCCCCCCCTCCCGCCCCTGCTGTTTTTATTTTGTTTCAACCCGGTATTCCGTCTCCTGTCAATACATGAGCCCTTACTCACCAGCCCGCCTTCTCGCATCGGTCTATCTTAGTTCAAGGACGAATACATTCGGGACGGCCTTGACGGTGGCAAACGTGCTGCAAGAGACTTCCACACTACTTTGAAAGAGCAGTGTGGCATTTATAAAGACGATGTCCGTATCGAAGTAAAAGTCATTAGCAACTTGTCAGGGCTTGCCCGTGCTGTAAAGCGGCAGGGCATTGTGGCACTTGAAGCGGAATTTATAGAGTTTGCGCAGGGCTTCACACAGGCTTTGTCGTCATTTGACTTTGTTGATGTGGGGAGTGGCAAGGAGCGCGCTGATTCTAAGATCAAGGGTACGTCGAATAGCCAAGTTGATACCGAGCTTAGTAGCTACACCTGCACCTGTATGCCTCGTCCGCGGGCTGCTGCTGCCCCTGCTAATGTCGCTCTTGTTCTAATTGTTTTCCTCTTCCTTGGCAGAAATTGCCCGCTGGCACCTGCATGCTTTCAACTGCAAGCATCTCTTGCTGGGTATTTCACATGACTCTGGTTATGCTCCCTTCCTTGATGAAATCTATACCGGCAGCCAGGTTGGAAGTAGAATCAGCCTCATCGAAGCCACCCCTACACATAAGGATATTGCCCGTACTGGCATCAGCATTATTAACATGGCTGGTTCCATATTCCGTGCCGATAAGATATGTGAACGTCTGCCAAGCCTAAACAGCGACGACAGCCCTCGGCCGACATTTGCCACTCAGTCGGGCTATTCTGCTCCATTGACGGCGCTGCAGCCCCGCGGTGCGTCGCCTCCGCCTCGCATAAAGTTGTTGATTCCGCCCAAGACACCAAGCCCGACTAAAAAAGCAACAGCTGCCTGGAATCCTGGCCCGCGTGGCCTGGATCCTCCTTTGATCTTCAACCAAGCGAGTGTCGATTCTATTAAAAACCGCGGTGACGGGAAGAAGCTGTGCAATCTATATTTCTTGCGCAACATCTGCCCACGCAGCATTACTGACTGCCCATTTGATCATAGGCAGAAGGTTACCAAGGATGAACTAGGTGCTATTGCGTTCCTAGCCCGGACAAACCCGTGCCAACACGGCCAAGACTGTTCTGTTACAGACTGCGTCTACGGCCACAACGTAGGTGCTAACTAAAGAAGAGAAGAGACCAAGGAAGGTCCCGAAGCTCGTTCTGTGCTAACCCTACGCCAATAGTGCCCCACTGTTAGAGAAGGGACTTGTGTCAACGCATACTGCAAATTTACGGTGGCACAACACCCGCCCAACACCAAGTTCCGCAATGCCCACGTTCCCGACAACTGAGTGTTAATACATGTGACAAACGGAGCCGTGGCAGAAGTTGCAGCAGTGTGTCTTGGCGGTCAATTCGAGAAGGCAAATGCCGCTATAGACACCTTGACACAAGCTTGCAAAAATGCTCAAGACGAGAAGAGGACAGTTCTGTAGCGCTTCAGCATATGGCAGTAGCGAGATGGCTAGCATTAAGTGCGGCGTATATTTCGGCTTTTATTCCAAATATTAGCTTGTTTTCCGTTGTTTGTTTGTTTGTATTATTCAACGTCTACCTACTGGTCTCTCACAGCAATACGACGGCATGTTCCGGACGGGAGCACCTCCCGGGCGGTCAGCAGTGACAGGACCGCATAGATGTCGAGCATCTCCTATGCCTTTTTTAGGGACCGGCAACATGGCCAGGGGCTCTCCATCTAGCGGTGGCCTGTTTTCCGTTGTGAACACTCAACAACTATATACTGACCGCAGTAATTGATTTGGTCTCTTCTACCTGTATAAGGGAGGATGCTAAGGCCCTATATAGCCAACCCTAAGCGTGCGGCAGCCTTAACCCTTTAGCCATGCCCCACATTACTTCAACGGGCATGCCCCACGCTGTTTCTGTCAATTTGACGACACACACACACACGCACGCACAGCCTTACTGATTGAACGAAACAAGCGCCTCGCTTTTATATCTGGCATATCCGATCACCGGCCGACCAACAGCCGCAAGCAACCCAAAACAATACACAACTACAGCAATGTCGCACGCACGCGTCGAAGAAGTTTCTGACAGTGACTCGGACCCCAGCGAGGCCCACCTGTCCGACTTTGAAGATGGTGATATTATCCGCCAAGTAGCGCCAAGTGCCCGCCCCCATCCCGCCTCCACATCCACGCACTCCTCAGCCGCACCACAACACACAGCGGCGGCGGCCGCCGCCGCCGCACAACAGCAACATAGGTTTGGTCCACCGACAGACGCCTTTAAGAATGCACACGTGCTGTATCCCATATACTTTGACGCCAGCCGTACGCGGGCACAGGGTCGACGAGTGGGCAAAGACCTCGCAGTGACGAGTCCGCTGGCACGCACGATAGCCGAGGCGTGCAGTATGCTGTGTCTGCAGCCCATGCTGGAACCAAGCAAGACGCATCCTAAGGACTGGGCGAACCCAGGGCGTGTGCGAGTGCGCTACCCGCCAGCGGAACTGCGCGGCAGCGACGTGCCCGAGATCCACAACAAGCACCAGCTGTACGTGCTGGTGGCGCAGTACATGCGGCAAAACCCGACGACAGACAAGTGCGACAGCTTGCGCGCCCCTATTCCCTCCCTGCCGCTGCCGATGCCCAAGGAGGACGAAGATTGGCCGCGTCCAGCAGTCCCGCGCGGCTGGAAGATGAACGAGTTCCTGCCGCTGCTCAGTCCTGCACTGACAGGCGGGGGTGTCTCAGAGGACCTATTCAAAGATATGATGAAGCACATGCAGAACGGCGGTAACCCCATGGCTGCATTGATGGGCGGATCCGATCCGGGGGCGACAGTGGGTGCGAGCGAGCCGGCAGCGAAGAAGAAGAAGGACAAGAAAGGAAAGGGAAAGGCTTAGATTAGATGTATGTGGAATTTCAAGTGCGTGATAGAAGAGTGGCTGCTAGCTACATATATACACACTGATACCAGCCATGGCATTAAAATACTAAGCATTAGATGAGTAACACTGAGACCAAGCCCTTCCTTCATATGCCTGTCGTGCGGCCTTGGTTCATTTTCCAGATTGCCTTGACTGCATTCCAATACCGCTGCGGGTCGTCTCGAGCATTCTGCACATGTCTCCCCGTCTCAAACCTCTCGAGCCTGACCTTGAACCCCTGGGCTGCTGATTTTGCCGCATGATCCTCGACATCGTGCCAGGACACAATTTCATCCATTTTCCCGTACAGATACACTCTACACGGGGCTATTTCCCGAACGTCCTCGGCGTTCATCCGTACGGCGCTTGCTTCACCAGGAGAGGCTCCGCCGCCAAGCAACTGGCCGCGCAGCCAGTTGAGTACTAGATATAGGTATACCAAGGGCGCTGCCCAGCCCGGGGATGCTTGCCTCAAGGCTGTAGCCGATGACTGAAAGTTGAAGTACCCTGGACATGAGTCGAGAACTGTCGCGTGGGCCGGAAATTGGGGGCCGGCTAGGTCCAGTAGACGGGCATATTGCACTGCACCGCCATTTGAGAAAACATGGACTAGTACACGCGGGTCGAGGACTCCGTCTCCTTTCCCTTCGGTGTGGCCTTGGCTTCCCCGGCTGTCGTGACTGTCTGGGCCCTTCTGTACACCTTGCGGTCGGCGACAAAGCTCCTCTAGTGCCATTTTTGCTTGTCTCAACGCCCCTACTGCGGCAGCAGCACACATGACCTGTAGGGGGCTAGCTGAAACCACCAGGACATGTGAAGCAGGAAAGAGTGCGCGATAAGGACCAGTGTACTTTGCAGCATGCCGTGTACGGGCCCCCATCCATGTAAACAGTACGATGACTTCCGGGTGGTCTTCCGGGGGTGGTACGGGGGAGCGGAAGAAGGAGACGCCATCGGGCCTATGAACAAAGGCCGTTTGCGGGGCCATTTGTGCAGCCATAGCGTGCGCGGTGTGTAATCAAGGCCAGTAAGATTGCTATCAGTTATTCGCCTTGCTCTGTCTGATCCGCTCAAGCTGCCAGGTGATTGGGCGGGACTCCCTCTATCCGTTTGATCACAGGCTAATGGCTGCTTTATACTGAGAGTGAAATCTGGTATTATCAAGAAGGCCACACAGATAGCTGGCTAGTCTACCCCCGCCCATTGACTGATCTACAGATCAATGCTTAGACCACGGCTAGCTAAGCTGTCACCTGGCACCAGGTGGCTCGCAAACTATGAAGCCTTCCTTGTGCTTGGGTACAGCTTATCCCACCCTCCTCATGTTTTCAGGCGTGGCGTGAGGATTAATCGACGACATAGCGTATCATCCATCACCTTGATACGACAAGGCGCCACTTCCAAGCCTACTCTTAGTTCAGATAAGACCGGTTTTCATGGGGAGTGATAGCTCGGAGGAAAGGAAAACACGATTGCTTGGTATCTTATATCTGCTGCATAACTAGCTACATCACACTTGCCCTCCATTTAATCACCCCTCAACCCGGCCTTGGAGGCCCTCCCACTCTGCTGACCCAACAATCTGCACATTTGTGGCATTGCCTGGGATCGTCTTCCCGTTTCCGTCCGGCAGTCTGATTTGCAGGGCCGCCAAGGGCCGTCTTCTCACGTTGCGCTTTCCCGGCATAGCTGCAAATGTTGCAGTGGCCACAGCACTAGCCTTCCGCGAGACTGCCTTCTGCCAACTATCCCAAGCTGCAAAGTCCTCGGCCTGCTTGGCTGCGTGGAACTGGGGAGTAGATTTGGCCGGGCGCCAGGCAAGCTTGTCGCGTGGTAGCTGTTGTAGGTTGTAGACGGTGGAAGTTGCCGCAAGACGGACTAGTTCGCCGAGCACATCGCGGCCCTCGGCAGTAACCAAAGCTGTGCGTTCAACTATGGCGGGCGTAGGCGGAAGCAAGGGCTCTGAGAGCCAGCTGAGAGCAGCTTGGTCAATACCACGTGCGCGGCGGTTCTCGTCGCGCAGGTGGCGCACTGCTGATTGTAGGCTGCTGATATCAGTCTTGAGGGCATCCATCTCGCGGGCAGTAGCAACAGCGCGTTCCTTTCCAGCACGGTTTCCAGTAACATCAGCACCGTCAATGGCCGCTCGTGAGTCTCCAGCAATTTTCTTCCACTTGTCACGCTCGGCCTCGAGGGCCTTGAGCTCGCGATCTTGTCTGTCGATATCCTCCTTGAGGCTAGCGTTCATCAAATTCTCATCTTCGATCTGCATCTCTAGCTCGGCCATAGCCTCAACCTTGGCCTGGGCATCCTTCATGCGAGCCTCTAGGGTTTCGATTTTCAGGACGGCTGTACTGAGGGCATCTTCGCGCTGGGCGACCGTGCGGCGGGTTTCATTGTATTCCTCTCTTAGACGACGCAGAGACTCTTCGGCATCAACAGGCACAACCTTGCGAGCCTTGAGTTCCTGGGCACGTAGTTTCCAGGGCTCAGGAGTCATCTCAAACTCAAGGGCTTGGGTAAGATCTGAGCATAGAGACGAGAGCTCGGCAATTTGCGATCCAAGAGTGCGGAGCTTCGACAGATATGTCGAGAATATGTCTGACTCAGCAGCAGAGGATACCTGTAGAGCAGCCTTAGATACAGCCCGAACAATGTCATCATAGGTAAACGGCCGCGTGCGATCGTCCTCGGTAGAAAGGACGGCATGAATCTCGTCACCCATGCAGCGAGACAAGCGACCCAATTCGGCACTAGCAGTTTCGCATTGGTCAAACAGCTCATGTGTGTTTGGCGGCAGTGTCAATGATCTTGAGTGTAGCTCTTCCAGAGCTCTAACCGCCTTGCCAGCGACAACCTTGGCACTGCGGGTGTGGCTAATAGCACTATCAATACGACGGGCAAAGTGTTCGGCCATAGCGTCGTTCTCAACAATGACTGTAGGCTCACCACCTTCCTCAGTGGCAGGAGTTATTATTTGGGTAGTTGAAGGAACCACATTCTGTACCAGGGTTTTGATAGCCTGCAAAGCCGTAGCAGACGACTCTAGTTGGCTAACAGCAATGGTGGTCTGCATGTGGACCTTGTCAGCATAAGACGGAAGGTCGTCCTGTGGCAGATGCACCTCGGCTAGATGGGTTAGCAAAGCAATGGTCCGTTGTAGTTCCGTGGCACAGTTCTTCTCCTTGAGCTCGTCACGACGAAGGCCATCGATCCACTGGTTAAGCGCTCGTTCGACAGGCTCAAGCTCATGTACGGCGCCACCAAAGCGACCAAAGTCATCAATAGAACAGTGTGCCATAGAGCTGGCAAAACGGTCACACATGGCTGCCACCCATGACAGCTTGTCAACAACGTCACAGCCAGCAAAGGTGTCATCCTCGTGGCCGACGCTCTTGTTGGGTTCATCGGAGCCATCATTAGGGGCAGCGTTGGTGTTGTTGGTATTGTTAATGCGATCCTTGATAAAGCCCCGTAGCAGCGTAGCTTTGAACGAGACACGGCGAAATCTCAGCAATGACAACACTGAGTTTTGGTCCTCCCGGAAACTGTCTGGCAGGAACAACTTGACAATTTCCAGATGATCCGAAGCCTCTTGGGCGTCCAGTCGGCGGAGCTCAAGGTCAATGGTCTTGGCCTGGGTCTTGGCAGCAGACAGCTGCAACTTCATGTTTAGATCAATCATGGCACGAGACTTGCTACTCAACTCCTCTGACTCTGTCTCAGTGACAGCATGTGAGGCGCGGATATCCTCGAGGTCGCTCTGAAGCGTGGTAACTAGCGAGCGGAACTTGGACAGTGTGTACTCCATGTCTGTGATGGTCTCCTCACGCTGATTAGCACGTCGGCCCTGCTCGGCAATGACGGCATCCTTGAAATCTAGCTCCTCTTGCATCTCGCGTTCATTGTGCACATGGTTCAGCTCCAGCTCATCGTTGATTTCCTTGAGACTTTCCAAGTCCTCAATGACGGCTTTCAGCTCGTTTATTTCCTCGGCTTGCGTCATGTTGCGCTCACTAAGCTCCTCAATCATGTCCTCTGCTCCAAGGGCGTTATCCAGTTGCTGGCGGAGATCCTCGATAGCATTGTTAGCCTTTTCCAACTTTTCCTTGTCCATAATGTGTTGCTCCCTGATGATGGTGTAGTCCTTGAGATCTTCCTCCATGGCCTGAACCTGGGCCTTGAGGTCATCCTCATTCTGTTGTGTAAGATCGCGTAGTCTGATGAGAGCTTCACGAAGTCGCTCGTTATTCTTTTCAAGCTGAACCCAGCCGGCGCTAGTGCGGTCTTCAGCCGAGATGTCTTTGCTTAGTTCGCCGTTCTCTTCGCGCAGAATTTCGACTTCAAGCTCGAGTTCTTCCAGCCGCATCTTAACCTCAGCCAACTCTGCTCTACAATTCTCGTATTGCTCCTCAGCCATCTCACGGTCGAGAGTTGCACTTTCCAGGGCGAGGTCACGGTCTTCTTGGAGCGCTTCAATGCTTTCAAAGTGCGCTTCGGCCTCCTTCAGTTGTTTTCGTAGCTCCGTCAGCTCTTGCTGCTGTGGCTGGTACTTGGTCTGTAGTTTCTGGATAATGCCTTCAAACTTGTCACGTTCTTGTTGCACCATTTCCAATGCCTTGATCTTCTCCCGGTCTTCACTACGTTTTCGATCGAGAACCCGGATCTTGGCTTTCAGATCGTCGATTTCCCGGGCAGCAGCCGCAACAGCTCCGCCGGTGCCGCGGGGACCATCGGTCCGATTGCTAGATGCAAATTTGGGCGAAACGGCCCCTGAAGACCCATCAGTTGAGACAACAGTGAGCTTTTCCAGAACATTTGTTCGAGAAAGCACCGGACTTTGAGGCTGGGGCGATAATATGCCATCTGCAGACTTGAGGGGCGAGACAGGAGACTGTCGAGCCTCGTGTTGGAGGTCATTGTGAACTTCGATTGATCGCCGCCTCAGACCCTCGCCAGGCTTAGGGGCAAGGGTCTTGGACGGGTTAGAAGTAGATAGCCTATTTCCACTTGAGTTTCGCGACGGGATCCCAGGGCGTGCGGAGTTCGAGGAAACTGAAGATTGTCGAGTCTTGGAGGTTGGAGTAGGAGGAGGTCCCATTGAAGTACGGGAACCCGGAGGTCGTTTCGTAGCCGCTCCAGAGGCAGTTCGGCTGTTGGCAGGAGTATTGGTTCGCGTGCTAGTACTACTAGCTGACAATTGCTTGGTGGGCGACTTTATCGGTGACTATGGTAATTCAACACATTAGTCTTTGTTTCATCTAGTCTGGGTAAAATCGACTGCTTAGGATACCTGAAGACTCTCTTTTGGCCTCGCGCCTGGCACAATACTCGAAGGCCTTGAGGGTGGTCTGGAAGGCTTGGGTCCGGGGCTAGGACTCGGCGCGCCCAAGCTTATGCGCTTTCCGGGAGCAGGCCCATCACCAAGGGCAGACCTTGGGCCTCCCAACAAACTATTAGGTCGTGAAGAAGCCCTGCGGCCTGGAGCAGGGGCTTGGCGAATAATGGTCAACGCAGTAGGCCGAAGAAACATTCCCTTGCCCATGGCACACTCAAAGTAACGCTCGCCCTGAACACTGCCATCGTTCTTGCCAGTGGCATCCTCAAGCTCAACGCCAACCCAGACACCGGCGGCAAAGGATGTTTCGCCAGCAAACTTAACCTCAGCAATACGGCCATCAACAAGACGGACTATCTGGCCAGGGACAACCTCCATTGTGAGGGATGCAAATCAGCAGTAGCACGGGTAGGGCAAAATATCGATTTAGCGTTTTTGATAGCGGTAGAAGCGAGATTTTTTGGCTTCGAGTTCAATATAGCTCCAGCGTGTTGTGAACGAATCGATTCTGAAGAAATCTGGCGTAGCTTGGCTGCATGGCCTGTTGATAAGCTGTAGGTCTAGCTCCGTGCCACTGCAACGGAGCCGCGATTTAATTGAGTTGCTTTTTTTGAGGCAAGGACCTGGCGTAATCTCATAGAAATAATGGGAATATATTACTCAAACAAAAATCTGAAGGGGAAAAAAAGAAGACAAAATGGAATCGCCCGCCAGGAGACACGCGGCGGAGAGTCGTGATGTGATGGCCCTTCTTCTGTATCATGCCAAATAGAAACATTTCATTTGGCAGTACATTACCTGCCCAGCGACAAGCTTGACAAGCCGCCCCTTAGTGTGGCTGAAATGAGGGTGGCGGTGAGCAGCTGCCCCACCTATGACGCCACGAGACAGGTGGATATGTGTGCGGTGTCCAAAAAGAGTGTGTGACCCCAACCCGATTTGAACGGATAACCTTTTGATCTGGAGTCAAACGCGCTACCGTTGCGCCATAGGGCCTTGCGAACGATGATATCGTCGTTTATACCGGTATATATTATAGCGGGCGAAGCCCGGACAGAAAGGGCCCAAAAAACTTCCCTTCTACAACTCCTGGACAAGGAGTTAACCCTAACGAAACCCTTGAATTACGCGCATCATTTGAAGAAGAAAAACAACAAACACGACAGCGACACCAT
>NETT01000493.1:0-12548 GCA_003449175.1 Ceratocystis smalleyi
CCCCTCCCCCTCCTCCCTCTATTTCTCCAAGCGAGAAAGCAAGGTCAAATTTAAATTAGGGCACAGCTCTTTCAACAAGGGGAAACCCATGGATAAAGTAGAATGCTTTGGATAACCGACTCTCAATTTTTTTTTTTTTTGCTTTTCCCACAGCCCACCTGTGAGTTCGGCTGGCGTTTGAGCAGCGGGCTTACTGTGAGTCTTTTTAGGATTCGCTTTTTGGCCCTCAAAAAGTGAAATGAGCGCGTGAGATTCCAGGCGTGCATGTGATGCTTAAATGAGCTAATCAGAGGGCTAACCTCAACCATACCAATAATATACTATATTGTTAGGGTTATATATGGTCTTCTCCGAGGAAAGCGGGCCGCCTCAACCTTTAGCCGCACCAACATGAAAAGTGGGGCAAGGTCGGCTAGCAGGAACGAGTCTATCAAGATTAGTTAAGTCTAACCCGAAATACCAGCGCTGCAAGTACAAGTTTTTGTTTGTTGTTATTCCTCGTGTTTAATAACAACATGGACTTCTATATCAGGGCATCTTAGAATCTGGGTATGTGCTATTGATGCATACAGTGATTTTACTTTTACCTTGTTCTTTTCAACTGGAACGCAACGTGACATTCGCTGTTTCTATCTACGGCTCACAGTGTATCGGGGCACGTGACCTGTATACTGGGTGCAATGGCGACGACAACAAAGAGAGAATGGATATTGCGATATCCGGCCTCTTGCATACAGGATGAGCAGCAGTTTGCACCAACTGCATAGCGGTGTGTCACACATATGCGGGCTGCCGTGCGGTGATACCGTTGGATGCAGCTGCAACGCAACTGGTTGTGTACTGGAAGCACAGCTAAGTAAAATGCTATCAAGTGATGAATCAAGGGGGACACAGCATTAGAGAAAAGCCGTAGAGAAGAGACGAAAGGAGACAGACCAGAAGCTTCGATTGGAATATGTCACGCGAGGGGAGGGAAACGAACTCGAAGGGGGGAAAAGGGCAGCGTGCTTTGTTATCATGGTTGTTGTTATTACACTGCTGTCATTGTCTTGGAAATATGCCAAGTTCCGCCCGCAAGACAGGCTGGTAGACGAAACCGACAGATAGGGAAGGGAATGGAGGCATTAGAAACAGTAGTCCAGAGGAGTTGATGTGGGGAAAAGCCAAGGGGACCAGACTATTTTGGTCTTGGCTAACCCATGTCCCAATATACATTTGTTCATGCAGTCAAAGGGCCTCAGAGTGCACAGCATGAGTGACTTGCTAGCAGTTGTAGGGCAATGGCAGATTGTGTTCTTGTCCCCATTGGCAAAGTGAATGTCGTACTACCAATCTTGTAGGCTAAGCCAGGGAGCTGGAATGCAAATTAACAAGGCGGGTGCTGTGCATAGAAGGAAAGAAACGAGAGCCAAAACAAAAAAGCACAGCATGGCATAGCACAGCGTTATGGAACAGGACTGAAAGGTTCTATATTTCCATGCATCTATCTACACATCGCACACCACATACCTCAATACGACTGGGCGGCAAGGAATGTGTACAAGGCCATGTGGAAAACTTGTGAGCCCAGAAACTGCGAGAGATAAGGATAGCAGCATGCCAACAGGCAAGAAATAGCCCTCAAATCCTTGCTTCGTGGCCAGTATTTGCAGAACAGGGGAGGGGGGAGGGGATTCGTCATGATTCTGAGGCTATCAGGCTGTTTTGGCTGGTGAAGTTAACAATGTAGCACACTGAAGATGGAGCCAGCCAGGAGGAGATAGTAGGATTGTCTGTCCTGTTGCGTGTTTTCAGAAGCAACGCTGTTCTTCTCACAGCTCAATACCTTGCTTGGCTGCGTTTTCTTGTTCTCTTTGTTCGTCCTTTTCTCTTTGCATTTCTCTTTCCCTTGTTCATATTTCGCCAGCCGGGGCCGTTGTATGTCACAGCATCAGCGAAATGTCTCAGCCCGCAACCGTGATCGTGGCAAAAATGCGCAAAGCAAAACAAATCAAGTTACCAAGATACCAAGATACACAGCACAGGTGTATGGGATTAGCACCCGTCACAGCTCATTAACAAGCCTACCAGCATTGATCGTGCCACGTAACGGATACACGCTGTCGATAAAAGGCGGACATGGGTGCGGGTAGGGATGCCGTCACCAGACTAAAAATCCGGTAAGCGAAATAGGATGCGTTCAGACCCTTAGCACGGGCAACCCTAATATATGCGCTGCTCGTGGAATCACACGTCGGCCTACGGAACATATCCTATTGGGCCAGTAGGAAGTGTCAAATCCTTATATCCTTCATGTATCACTCTCCTTTGGCTTCTTGTTTTTGTCATGTCATGTCGTGTGCTGGGGCACACGACCACTAAATGATCCCTTACTCTCGCAGTTTACAGTAGCACTTGGGCCGTATTGAGGTTCTGTGTGTGCTTTCTTTATGCTACGCTAATCCTCTTTTCTCATTCTCCAGCGTAGAGGCTATTTTTGTTTGCCTGGCTCGAACGGAGTTTAGTCGGGTAATTAGCCAATTTGGAAACCTAGTCTTGTTAACGCATCGCATTCTGTCAAACTGTCAACTTCGTTGCTCATAACCCTATAGCTCATAGGCTACCCAGGCCCTCAACTCCTCTACGGTCTGTTCAGAGGCGAGCAGCAAGCAAGTGCCTGGCCCCTGCAGGATGCCGGCCGTTAGGGCTAGAGAACATCGCAGGGTTACTACTTGCTGTCTGACTGGGTTTTCTTTTCTTTTATTTCTTGCTTTACTTGTCTGCAGTGTGCTGCTCAGCTTCGCCGTCGCCGAATCCCGAGACCAACGCGTACCCGAGCCGACTCAGCCTTTCGAGGCATAATCGAAGATTCGAAAAGAGCTCTGAGAGAAAGAGGGGAGGGAGGGGGCAAAGAAGACAGCTGTGTGGAAAACCTACCTTGCATGGTAAGGCCAAGTTGGCTATCAAAAATCAAGAACAAGGCTAGGCTTCCTTTCCATGCTCTTCAACCATATCCTGGACAGGGCTGAGGCTGAGGCTGAGGCGTGCTGCACTTCATGATCCATCTAATCTTGTTCGTCTTCAGGGCCCCATGCCCCGCAAGTTTGCTCTGCTTGCTAGACCGAGACTTTGCCAAATCTTGCTAGTCCATATACTATATGGACTTACACGTGTCGGTGCTTCCTTTTTTCATCATTGTTCTTTTCGCGCCCATACGCCGAAAAACAGGCATCTGGGACTGGCATTGGACAAAAACGAACACCCACAAACAGAGGGCCTGGCAGTAAGTTTTCTAGCTTTTCTTTTTCTTCAACCCTGGTCTGCATAGAACTTTGCTCGCTAGACTAGGGAACTTGCGAAGTCGATCAATCACAGTCATTTAT
Source organism: Ceratocystis smalleyi (assembly GCA_003449175.1). Classification (NCBI taxonomy): domain Eukaryota; kingdom Fungi; phylum Ascomycota; class Sordariomycetes; order Microascales; family Ceratocystidaceae; genus Ceratocystis; species Ceratocystis smalleyi. The sequence goes on from NETT01000493.1 coordinate 3,363, forward strand.
TAGCGATCCTGTCTTTGGAAGGGGGTGGGGAATGCAGAAAAAAGAAGCTCGAGGGCTTGAGATTTTGTGGCTCAAAGATGGCATGTCCGAGTCATTAGGTGCAGCTGGGTAAACAAGCCAGCGACATGATGACGAATGAGTGTGTGATTGTCGTATTGGTTTTGGTAAGGACTTTTGTGCGTCTGGGGGACTTTGGTGCACCGGTGTTTTATTATATTAGCTGTCATGTTCACTGTAAGTCTGTGATATCATGACATTCTGCCCAGAACACACAAGATATCCTCCTCTCACACCGGAATTGACCGGCGCAGCATCACGTGATAGACCCACATTTCCCGACTCAATAACCGGGGACCCACTGAGTCTCCGACGTCATATTGTTTTAAGAAACCCGGAAATGAGTGGTACTGAAGTCCCATCCGGAGAAAAGTGCCAGCGCTATATACCAAGCAGCCATACCGAGCAGAGTTTGTGTGTGTAAGGGTATGTATGGAGGCTGCTTTCTTTGTAGACTTGTTATTTTGCACTGGTATGAGCAGGGCGTCGCTCATTTTGCGGTCATACAGCTATATTTATTCTGTACGCAGAGACAAGGCTCGAGCTGAAAAAGAAGTCTGTTTTGCTCTTGGCGCCAGCTGGCTGTCTCCCTTTATAGCCTTCCCTTGGGCTGTCACCCCGGCACACGTGGCATTTGCCCAGCACCGCATGTCATAGCCATGCAATAACAGACGAGAGCACATTCTTCGTTTACTAGCACATGTAACTGCAGCCTACTTGAACAGGAAATAAGAAGAGTAAGACATGCTACTAGCAGCCAGAGTAAAGGGAACAAGGGAGCAAGGAGGTAAAAGTACAGTAAAACCCGCTTCTTTCATCATTTTTGGTTAGCTGAGCGGACAGGCGCAGAAGCCGAAAAATATGTGGTATTTCTAAGTCGTCGGGTTAGCTACACGTTGTCTTCAGTTCTCAGAAACTGCATTTGCAGTCTTTTCTGCCTTTTCTTTCGCCTTGGCAGCTTTCTTCTCTTCCTGCTGCTTCAGTTTTTGCAGCTTCTTCAGCTGGTTCTTGGTCATCTTGCCGTCGCCCCCGTCAGCGTTTTCCTCGGCGGCGGGGGTAGTAGAGTCATCAGTAGTGACCACCGGCACCACTAAATCGGCACGTGGTACCTTGGAGTTGCCACCCCATTTGAGTGGGCGAGGCGCCATGAAAGTCGAGACCACCTCCTCAGTGACCTGGGCACGGCGTGTTTGGAATTCCTGAACATAGTCCTGCAGGAACTTGATGCAGATGGCCTTGAGTTCACCAGTGAGCATGCGGCCCGACTCGTATTCTTCCTTTATCCGCTTTAGCTCCTCGTCGTCTTCCAGGAAGAACAGCAGGTACTGATACGACACATCAATATCAGCATTTCCGCCTTTTTGCCGGTGCTCTTCAACCGACACCTGGCCACCAGAGAAGGCATATTTGTTGATTTTGTTCTTGATCTGCTTGGCTGTGTCTGTGAGGAAAATGGCCGACGTGTCGTCGCTGGCAGACATCTTGGAACCAGGGCCCTGGAGAGCATCGAGGAAACGCATGTGAACTAGTGTGGTCACCATGTTAGACGAAAAACCTGTCATAGGATGGCCAAAATTAGAGAATTCACGTACTCAGAGCAGGCTTCGAGTAGTGAAGTCGAGCGGCGACATCACGAGTGACACGGAAGTACGGGTCTTGGTCGATGGCACAAGGGATAAGGCAGGGAATAGAGTTGCTCTTAGACTCGTCATCACCAAAAATGTGAGGAAAAGAAGAAGCAAAGGAGGTAGCTAGTAAGTAGAGAGAGAGGCAATGTTAGGACTGTCGCGCGTTGAGATCGGTATCAGCTATCATAGCTTTGGGGAGTAGAGAGACTTACCACCCTGTATACTGCCAAAGTGAATCTTGCCGATGTTGGAACTAAGAAAGTATTAGGTGATTTTGAATGGAAGAGAGAGAGAGAGAGAGAGAGAGTAGACAAGACGGATAAAGAAGATGAATCTTTACCTTTCATCGAAGCCAAAGACTTTGCAAGCGGTATTTAGACTGGTAAATAAGATGTCAGTTATGCATCCAAGTCTCTACAGGTGGTGGGCGGAAGCTAAAGAGAGACAAACGAGACAAGTTTAGCAAAGCGGGTGATGTTGCGGTAGAAAGCACCGCCCATATAATCATAACTACACAGATCAATCGTGTTAGCAAGTGACAAGTGCCAAGGGGAAAGACTGCGGCTACTTACTCAGAGAAGATGAAGGTTTTGTTGACATCAAAGCCTACACTGATGATATCACGGACCTAACAGACCCAGACAAAAGATAAGTATAGGCGCGCAGCCGAGATGGAAAAGGTATAACATACATTCTTGCGAGTATATCCCATAACATCCTCGACGGTGCGCTTTTCGCTGAACACTTTTCCGTGTGAGCTACACATCTGCATTTAAAGACTACGCTAACAAAAGACTTACGAAACTTCTCATCTATAAGAATGTATTAGAATAGGTTTCAGGACGGCCGGGAAACTTGCAGCTGATGGACTTACCGTCGGTCATCATGATAATAAGGGGGACATCAAGTACATCCTGAAGCCATTTGACGAACTGGAAGACCTGGACGTGCCCAACGTGCATACTGTGATGTGATAGCAGGTTAGCCATTAATGTACCGTGCCATAACTATGTGACGACTCTGCTTACGAATCACTGCTGGGGCCACGACCAGTGTATAAGAAGAAAGGCTCGTTCTACACTGTAAAGTTAGTGTTCAGGAATCAAACAAGCACAGGCCAAACCAAACCATGCCAGGCCAACCAAATGCCAGAGCCCAGAGGACTCTCTACTACCCAGGCTGTCCCTACCTTCTCAAACCGGTCCAGGATCAGTGACATGTCGCGGTGACTGAATACAATCTGGCGGCGCATAAAACGGTGAGGCTTGTGGCCGGTGACATGCTCGAAGCGCGCCAGAAGTGCATCGTCAATCAGCGTTGTGCCAAACTCCTCTGTCAGCTTGCGGTAGTCGATAGCTTTAACCTTGCCATCCTCGCCAATTTCACCAGACACGCTCCATGGATTGACGTTTTGCTTGGCAGCCGAGGGAGGGGCATCGCTGGTGGCGATACCCTCAGTGATAGGAGCTGGTTCGGGGACGGTAGGCGAAGCCATAGTTTGGTTGCGTTGTATTTTTTTGGTTGAATTATTCTAGATGTCAGTGGGTGCCGGGGTGACAGATGCGTAAGGCTGGATATTGGGGATGGCGATTGCTTCTGGAAGGGGAGCTGCAAGGCTGATTGATAGCTTCTTCGGCGGTCGTTGATTCTTGAATTTTGCCAACGATGAGTCAAGGTGAGCAAGAAATGCTCATGTGTGACAAGGCTATCTGGGCGCTGTAAGCATTGGTCTGACCGCCTGAATTCCGAGCACCTTTGGCGTGGTCCGAGGGGATTTATAGTGGTGCGAGGCGTTAAATTACCCCTCCATTTTACTTTTGTCGTCATAGCAAATTGACATGGAATAATTTTTTTTACTGGAGCGTTACTGAGATCACGAAACAGCACAAAGCAAAGGTGACTTCCGCTTGCTTCTATTCCAGCATTGGCATTTATATTTGCTTAGATCTGTCGAATTGAAAACTTTCTCTTGATATCTATTCTAGTTCTACAACGTCGAATTTACGCCCCCAAGCTCTTCGCCATGTCGCGAATCATGCAACCTGTGGGCCAAATCCGGCTCACTAACGTTTCCATGGTTCGACTGAAGAAGGGAAAGAAACGCTTTGAAATTGCGTGCTACAAGAACAAGGTGCTTGAATGGCGCAGCGGCATTGAGACGGATCTCGACAACGTGTTGCAAATCCCTAATGTATTCCTGAACGTGTCCAAAGGCCAGACGGCGCCCAAGGACGATCTCGAAAAGGCCTTTGGCAAGAAAGCTTCGGTCGACGACATCATTCTTGAAATCCTCAAAAAGGGCGAAATCCAGGTTGGAGAGAAAGAGCGAGCCGCCCAGTTGGACCGCGTACATGCCGAGGTTATATCTATAGTCGCCAGCAAACTCGTTGATCCGCGCACAAAACGAGTCTACACAGTTGGCATGATCGAAAAGGCCTTGGATAAGCTCTCGTCGCAAGCGCACAGCGCACCAGCAACATCCACGCCCTCATCGCAGTTTACGGCCTCGGCTACGCCCACTACTAGCGTCGCACCCGAAGCTTCTGCCCCGAAAAAAGAAGCTGTCTGGACTGGTGTTGTGTCGACTAAAAGCGCAAAGATCCAGGCCCTCGACGCCATGAAAGCCCTGATTGCCCATCAACCGATCCCCGTCGCTCGTGCCCGTATGCGCCTGCGCATCACCTGCAGCACTAGTGTTCTCAAACAGGCTTCCAAGGGGCCCAAAGGGCCAACCACAGCCGATTGTGGTGAAGACAAGAAGACAACTATCAAGGACCGCATCCTGAGCTTCGTTGAACAAGTTGAGAGTCAAGACGTCATGGGATCTGAGTGGGAAATTGTCGGCTTTGTCGAACCTGGCGCCTTCAAGACGCTGTCAGACTTTGTCGGGAACGAGACTCGTGGCCAAGGGCGGGTCGAGCTTTTGGACATGGCTGTTACGAACGAAGCATGAGCTAATGCGTCTCTTTTGCTTTCTCCCAATATTCTATGATGTTGATTTGGATATCTATTCATTGCTCTTCCCTCTCTAGCGATGCCGTGCAAATAAATGCACAACTATTGTCTATAGTCTTGTTTTGCTAAAAGTATACTCATTCCGGTTGACTTGGTAATAAGTGCCGAACTTTCTGTTATCGTGCCTGTGATGGCTTATATTATAGCCCAGTGGTACACGCGTTTTACGTTATATGCCATGATTCTTCTTTATTTTTTCGTCCCTGTTCATGTATCATACACGTCATATTCAGTCGGGTGTTGAAGAACCAAGATGACTAGAAGACAAGTTCTAATCATGACTCGGTTCTAATCATAAAATAACACATTTGACGTCTTGACATGAGTTGCCTTTTTGAAGTTCGTTTTACTTTCTTTTTTTTCATTGTGACATTCTCTGTTCATCTATAGAGAAGCCCAATGCTGTCTGTGGTACACACATGGGATGTGCGAGCCAAGCCAAACCCGTAAAGCAAGGGGAGTTTTGAAGAAACCAGACAATGCGCCTTTCCACCCCAAGCTGAAATGAAAAACCATAAATCGTTTAACCACCCTTCTTCTTCGACACACCGACGGTCCGGCCGCGACGACCGGTGGTCTTGGTGTGCTGACCGCGGACACGGAGGCCCCAGTAGTGACGGAGACCACGGTGGGCACTGAGGGGGGGGGAGAAAAATATATTAGCCAATGCTAGTGAGTAGTTAGAAAAAGTCGAGAAAACTTACCGGATCTTCTTGAGGCGCTCAAGGTCATCACGCAGCTTGGAGTCAACACCGTTGGCCAGGATGTGAGAGTCCTTGCCATCGACAATGTCCTTCTGTCTGTTGAGGAACCACGCGGGGATCTTGTACTGGGTAGGGTTTTGCAGGATGGTGACGATACGCTCCAGCTCCTCAGAGGTGAGTTCACCAGCGCGCTTGCTCAGGTCGACATCGGCCTTCTTGCAAACCAGGTTGGAGTAGCGGCGACCGACACCCTTGACCTTGGTCAGAGCGTACATAACTGTGGTATCGGGTTAGAATTTCCTGGCTGAATAATCAAATGGGGCGATGGCATCGTTCGAATAGCAAATCGGGGCGGAGGCTCAAGGCTTACTCTTCTGCTCTGTGGGATTTGTTAGCAACTGACCGAAAAGAAAAAGGAATGTCGCGGCGTTTACTCACTTCCATCAACGTTGGTGTTGAGGAGACGCAGGATGAACTGAAAGTTCGTCTTTTCCGCTGGAGAGAGAAATGTGTTAGCAAGATGAGTAGAGCGAACAGCTGTGCAATGGTTGTGTGTCCGGTGTTCGCAAGGCAAAAGGTAGTTGTAATTGTCGAATCGTCCCCCAGAAGCTGTCCCTGATATTGTTGCTAATCAAAGGCTCAGATAATGTTGGCATATCTGAATAGCTGATTGCACCACAAGGACACTGGTGGATTGATTCGGATGGCTTTTCGTCTGTTGATTTCTGGCGTATCATACACCACCAGAATCACAACTCCCATTTCTTTTGCGACCAGTCGAGGGATCTAAACAGTGTTTTGCTGGCGTAGCGGGTAGGTAGAGAGATTGATTCGCAGGGCAAGGAGAGGATAATAATAATGCATCGTGATGCAAAGAAGAGGGCGGAACGTACAAGAAACCAGCGACATATTTGCGGTGGGGTCAGCTTGTCCAAAGCCGATGAATGTCCTGCCACTAGGAAAGTTGCTCGATAGTTTGCAAGAGGAAGTCGTGAAAAGAATTCCCTACCCGTCAAATTGAGTGGGTGGTGCGCTGTGCAATGATGAGATAAGCGGGTCTCCGGGGCATGCCCACAGCATTTGGTATTAGGGCTGCTGACACGTGATTAGATTTGTGCGCTGAGTACATATTTGAAAATGAGGAGGCGCCCCACTTATGAGATATCTTATCTTATCTATGGATAAGCCGCGCCATTTGCTGGAACGCCACAGTGCTTAGTTTTCGAGACATGGATGGATGAGTTGATTGAACTTGAATATGCTTAACGTCATGGGTGAATTGATTGTTACGTCGATGTCGATGTCGATGTCCATGTCGTTGTCGACGTCAATTTTGTTCTTATTTTATAAAATATCTTTACGCTGTGCTGTCTCATACTCACATCGTGGTGCTCCACAAAGTAAAGCGACTGTGAATTGAAATAGACTGATTACATAAGTCTTCACATGTCAATCATAGGAACATCAAATCAGTACCTTGATATCATCAAGTGCACAGCATGACAATGTTAATTACAAGATATGTATACCTAGATCTTTGCGCGTTCCTTAGCAAGTTGAAACATTAAATATGTACGTTTATTAAGGGAGTTTAAAAACAATGCTGAGCAAGATGAGAAAAAACAATGCACAACGATAACTCTAGGCTTCTTCAAATCCTAACAGCCTAGCCACTCAATCATAAAGCTCTTCATCCTCCTGCATTGGCTCAACCTCAATGGCATCTTCTTCATCTGTCATGTCAATATCTTCGTCTTCATCCTCAGATACTTCGTGGTTAGGCAAAACCACAATCTTGCCTTCCTGTAGGACCACATGGGCAGTCTCGCCGTTGCGGATTTTGTCCCGAAGAATTAGGACGGCTAACTTGTTGAGAACCTCCTTCTCAATCAAGCGCGCCAACGGGCGTGCACCGTAGACGGGCGAGTAGCCTGCTGAAACCAAGTAGTCGCGGGCTTCGTCGTCAATCTCAATTGTCACGTTGCGGTTGTTGCTCTGCAGTCGTTTCTGAATTTCGTGGACCCGGAGATCAAAGACCTTACGAATTTCGGACCTGCTGAGACGGTTAAAGATCACAACACTGTTGATGCGGTTAAGGAACTCTGGCAAGAAATAAGTCCGTAGAGCGTTCATGACTAGCTCACGTGTTTCGGGGTCAATCTTGGTTGAGATGGTGGGAGCACGTGTAAGGTATTCGGCGCCTAGGTTGGAGGTCATGACAACGATGCAGTTGCGTGCATCGACAACACGGCCCTGGCCGTCAGTAATACGGCCATCATCCATCAACTGCAACAGGACGGTTAGGATTTCTTTGGCGGCCTTCTCAACCTCGTCAAAGAGGAGAATCGAGAAGGGTCGGCGGCGGAGAGCTTCCGTGAGCTGACCACCGGCATCATGTCCAACATAGCCGGGGGGTGCACCGATCATGCGGCTCAGCGAATGACGCTCCTGGTACTCGGACATGTCAAAGCGGATCATAGCCTTGGGGTCGTCAAACAGGAATTCGGCCAGAGCCTTGGTAAGAAGCGTCTTTCCAGTGCCCGACGGACCGCAGAATAGGAAGCTGGGTGGCTGGTTTGGGTTGCTAAGTCCAGACCGCTGAAGCCGAATAGCATTGGCCACTGAGGCAACGGCTTCCCTTTGGCCGACAACTGTTTTGCCTAGTCCCTTTTCCATCTGCACCAGCTTTTCAATCTCCGATGTTTTCAAGCGTGTAACGGGAATTCCAGTCCATTTTGATACGATGTCGTTAATGTTATCAGCCGTGACAATATCAGTGACCATTGCATTCGGGTCGGCGTCGTTGAGAGCAGCATCGGCCTGGGCCTTTTTACTTTCTAGTTCCTTGATGCGTTGCCTTTGCTCGGGAATAGCGCCGTATTGTAGATCAGCAGCCTTGGAATGGTCTTCGTTTTGCTGGGCATCTTCAAGTCGCTTCAACAGCTCGTCTAGTTTGAGCTTGGCTTCGTGAATCTCCTCACCGCGCTTGATCTCGTTTTGGTATTTCTCTCGCAGTGGAGCTAGCTCTTCTTCGACATTCTTGGCTTCAAGACGGGCTTGGGCCAAACGGCTCTTTGAGGCCTCGTCTTTTTCCTTTTCCAGGGCTTTAATCTCAATCATGATTTGACGGTACTTGCGTTCCAGACTGTCAATGACCTCGGGCTGAGATTCGCGGGCTACACGAACGGCTGCAGCAGCCTCATCGACCAGATCGATAGCAGAGTCCGGAAGTCGCCGAGATGTGAGATAGCGGGCGGCTAGGTTGGTGGCTGCAACAAGGGCGTTGTCCATGATGGTAACGCGGTGGTGTCTGTCGTAACGCTCCTTCAGACCACGCAGGATTGAAATGGTCTCCGGGACTGTGGGTTCTTTGACAAGCACCTGCTGAAAACGGCGCTCAAAAGCAGCGTCCTTTTCAATGTACTTGCGGTACTCGGCCAAGGTTGTAGCGCCAATGCAGTGCAGCTGACCGCGAGCAAGCATGGGCTTGAGAAGGTTGGCAGCATCCATGCCGCCCTCGCCAGAAGAACCAGCGCCCATGAGAAGATGGATCTCGTCTACAAATAGCACTATCATCTCTTTGGCTTCTTCGATCTCCTTGAGAACGCCTTTCATGCGCTCTTCAAACTCACCGCGGTACTTGCTGCCTGCGACCAGAGCACCGACGTCTAGCGAGAGAAGCTTGCAGTGTTTGAGGTTATCGGGGACATCGCGGTTGGCAATGCGTTGCGCAAGACCCTCGACAACAGTGGTCTTTCCTACGCCGGGCTCACCAATAAGCA
>NETT01000494.1:2826-17857 GCA_003449175.1 Ceratocystis smalleyi
CCCTTTCTGTCCCACCGCCTGCCCGTAACACATATCCGCGCACTATAGCTGACTTCTTTTTCTGAATTCAACAGTGTGGCTGTCCCCTAACGGCACCATTCGCAACCATCTCGGTGGCACCGTCTTCCGCGAGCCCATCGTCATCCCCCGCATTCCTCGTCTCGTGCAGGGCTGGAAGAAGCCCATCATCATCGGCCGCCATGCCTTTGGTGACCAGTACCGCGCCAAGGACCTAGTCGTTACCGGCAACGGCAAGCTGACCATGACTTTCACCCCTGCCGACGGCTCAGCCCCCACTTCTATTGACGTCTACAGCTTCAAGAACGGTGGCGGTGTCGCCCAGACCCAATATAACACCGACGAGTCCATCACCGGCTTTGCCCACTCGTCCTTCAAGCTGGCTCTGACCAAGAACCTGCCGCTTTATATGAGCACCAAGAACACTATTCTCAAGAAGTACGACGGTCGCTTCAAGGACATTTTCCAGGAACTGTACGAGTCCCAGTACAAGGCCGAGTTCGAGGCCAAGGGAATCTGGTATGAGCACCGTCTGATTGACGACATGGTTGCCCAGATGATCAAGAGCTCGGGTGGATACATCATGGCTCTCAAGAGTAAGCTTCCCAGGCATTCCCTCCCCCCTTCCTCCTACTTTCTCTCTGTTGGCGATGTGAGTGTCTGACGCTTTTTTTCTTTTTCTTTCTTCCTTCTTTTCCAGATTACGATGGCGATGTCCAGTCCGATATCGTCGCCCAGGGCTTCGGCTCTCTAGGCCTAATGACATCGGTGCTGATCACCCCTGACGGCAAGTCTTTTGAGTCAGAGGCTGCTCACGGCACCGTCACGCGCCACTACCGCGAACACCAGAAGGGCAAGGAGACCTCAACCAACCCCATTGCCTCTATCTTCGCCTGGACCCGTGGTCTGGCCCAGCGTGGCCGTCTTGATGAGACCCCCGACCTGGTCTCCTTTGCCGATGCTCTGGAGCGTGCCTGCATCGAGACCGTCGATGCTGATGGTATCATGACCAAGGATCTGGCCCTGGCCTGCGGCAAGACTGACCGCAAGAACTACGTCACAACCAACGAGTACATGGATGCCGTCGAAAGCAAGCTCAAGGCTATTCTGGCTTAAGCGCGCCATGTGCACCTGGAAGGTAGCTTTCCGCCCAAGCGTGCTACAAAAGTCTTTGGAGTACAAAGTTTAGAGGAACCATCTACCTGTCAAAAGCTCTCTTTTGTTTGTTCTAATTACCTAAGAGTACCCGTCTATTTTCTTGGTGTTCTTTCTTTTTTTCTTTTGTTGAACCCATCATTTCATCATGCAGATCTACCCGCCACACACAGCGAGAGAGAGATACACGCAGGGCCAACTTGCGGCTTGAAGCCCTGTATTTTCATGACTGGAGTTTGTTGTACGATACCCGGAGAGTTGGGGCATGGGAGACGGTGCTTGGAAGTTTGGATATTGACTGCAACACAAAAAAAATATACTATCAAGATAAATGACGAACCAAAAAGGAAAGGAAAAAAAAAAAAGAGAATATAACTGACACCCTAGTAGCACAAAAAAAAAAAAAAGAGGCAGCCCTTGGAACGCCGTAATGACAAAAACCCACCGTATTCATAGCCTCTATACAAAAAGAAGAAAAACAGCCAAGCCATGACATGGTTTCTATCCTAGAAACCTCCATCATAGCCCGGGCCAGGGGCAAGAAAGGACCGTAGAATCGCTTTACACTGTCACTGTCACAAAACCCTAATCCTCCCCTTCGACGCCAGCCGTGTCTGGAGCTGACGACTGCCGTTTTGCCTTTCTCTTCACATGCTTAATACCGCTAGCCGTCGGCTTAGAGCGCACCGGTGTACCCGTCTCTTTATCCGCCGCAGCCGAAGCTGCAGAAGCCACAACCCGACGCTTCTTGACCGGTCGGCTGCCAGCATCTTCGTCATCCGAATGGTCTGACTCGAGACCTCGCGCCCCACGCTTGGAGCCGCGGCTGCGGGAGGCTGATGCGCTGGTCCCGTTGGCATTGCCTGATGCCGAAGCACTGCCCCCCCCTGAGCCTGCTGTGCCGGGCGCAGCACGAGACGGGAGATCCTTATCCTTGGCCTCTTTGCTATGACCAGCAGCGGGGAGGTTGTGTACGCCGTCCTGGAGGAAGGTCTTGGGCGCATGTTTGCGCAGCCAGTTATACTCACTCACGGGATTGTTGAGAATGGAGTCACGCGAAGAAGGTACCCTGTACATCTCGGCATCTGCGGCAACAATAGGCGGCTTGGATTCGATGCCAAGGCGCTGGTCAATGTCGTAGATGTAGGCGTTAATATCGTCCATAGTTAGGAAGGTCGGTGGATGGGTTTTGCCTTCAGCTGGAACCAAGTCTTGGACTGTTTCCGGCGAGTCCCGCTTGGTCGTTTCATAGTTGGCGCGGATAATGCTGCGGTCTAATTGCCTTAGAGCTTTGCCGTACACGAGCTTTTCGTCCTCAGGCGTAAGGTCGATGCCTAGCACAGGGGCATTATCATCATCGGGGGGGTCAAGACTCAAATCGAAGCGCTTGTTCGCAGGGATCTGCGGGGTCTCGTTGATTGACAGCAGTATTTCAAGTAGCCGGCTGCAAGTTGGGATGGTTAGTCTTGAGTCTGGCTGCAAAGACAATGGCTGCCAGTTGTGGACATGGAAGTAGGAGGCAAACTCACTCATTCTCGACAGATATCCGGTTGATGATAGACTGTGCGAACATCTCGTTCTTGTATATTTCGCGGTTATCACGAGATGCGTTGTCAAAGCGCGCCATCATTTTGCGATACTTTTTTTTCCATGAGCGATATGTTTGTCTGCTTTCGAGATCCGTTTTCTGAGCGTCATCCTTGTGTTGTGTATCGACGGCTTTGCGCCGCGCTTCATTGGATGCCATTGTTAGTAGAAACCCGCGTATATGATGAAGGCGAAGAGAAGGCGGTGGTACGCCGATTGAGATGCGTCTCACGCAAGGCTGAATCGACAACGAAAGGAGTTGTGTGTCACTCGTTTTTTTTTTCCCACAATGTGTGCAAATAGCTCGACACACCTAGCGAGTAGAAGCCAGAAAAAGATTAGTGATAAAATGAACACCCGGGACCAATCAAGTTTGGATAGAATGATGGATGCAGGCTCGTGAGCCAGTCTGTGGTGGTGAAACTTGTTGTGAGAAGCGATGTAATCGAGGCGCAGCGTTAACTGTCTGACATTTAGCGTGTGTTTTATTGAAGCTTTCTCATCGCGAGGCTGATCCATCGCGAATATCGCGCCCGAAGACCCCCTGTAACCTCAGCACAGTAAAGAAGCGGACTCATGTGACTGGTCACGTGGGATGTTTTACTTTTGGAGATGTTTTGGGCAGAAACGGAGGAGAAGCCCCACCTTCAAGCTCCAGCCTATCAACAGTGGGTTATTCAAATCGCTGCTGCAGCACAAATAAATACAGGGCTTCTTCAACAGCAGAGTTGGGTTTGTTTTGCACTTGGAAAGTTTTTTTCTCTACATAAACCCCATCATCACCAATTATCACTACTACTTTATGTTTGCTCGCTTTATCAAAATGTCTGCCGAAACTGCTGCCAAGAGAGTTAAGCTGGACGGTCCTCTGATCGGTACCCACAACGGCCACTTCCACGCCGATGAGGCGCTAGCTGTCCACATGCTGCGAATGCTGCCTGAGTACGCCTCATCCTCGCTCGTGCGCACCCGCGATCCCGCGGTACTGGCCACTTGTAATACGGTTGTCGATGTGGGCGGAGAGTACGATGCAGCTGCCAAGCGGTTCGATCATCACCAGCGTGGCTTCACCACTACGTTCCCTGGCCGCGATACCAAGCTATCCAGTGCTGGCCTTGTGTTTCTGCACTTCGGCCGTGCCCTGGTTGCCCAGTCGCTACGCAGCAACGGCAGCAATGAAATTTCTGTCGACGACCCCAAGGTCGAAATGATGTGGCGTCGCATCTACGAGAGCTTCATTGAGGCTCTGGATGCCCATGACAACGGAATCTCACTTTACGACCCCGCTTTGATTGCTGCCCACAAAATTGAGAAGCGTTTCTCCAATGGCGGCTTTACCTTGGGCGCCATGGTTGGCCGCCTAAATCGCAACTGGAACGATCCTACCCCGGATGACCCTGCCGAGGCTCAGGCCCTTGAGGATAGTCACTTTCTGCGGGCCAGCCAGCGTATTGGCGAGGAGTTTGAGCACGAGCTCAAGTACTACACCACCGCCTGGCTGCCTGCCCGTGATGTGGTCCAGGCCGCATTTGAAAAGCGCAAGGAGTTTGATCCCCAGGGTCGCGTGCTAGTCTTTGAGGGAACATCGGCGCCCTGGAAGGACCACCTCTACCAGCTGGAGGACGGCAAGCCTTCCGTTCTATACGTGCTGTACCCTGAGAAGCCCGTTCCTGGTGCTAAGTGGCGTGTACAGTGCGTGCCCGAAAGTGCCGACTCGTTCCAAAGCCGCAAACCCCTGCCTGTTGAGTGGCGTGGCTTCCGCGACGAGGAACTGTCGAAAATTACTGGTATCGAGGGCGGTGTCTTTGTTCATGCCGCCGGCTTCATTGGTGGAAACCTCACCTTTGAAGGCGCCAAAGCAATGACTCTTAAGGCCCTGGAGATGTAAGCTGTCGCAGTGGAAGAGGTGGGTTAGCCCCTCCTCTATATACTCGATGGCAGTATCGACTAAAGAGGCTGTCTACAATCTGGGAAACCAGATATCGCCTGTAATTCAGACGCACCAAGAGAATAAAAGTGGACATGGGACATGGGACTGGGACTGGGACTGGGACTGGGTTATCAATTGGCGTTTCGGGAGTTCTACGGCTGGTTCTTTTTCATTCCACAATTTTCGACACCCACATTACCGAAATGGGTAATGTTAACAGGAGCTAAAATGTGTTATCGCGAACAAAAAAAATCCAACGGACAGACAGGCTCTATTGTGTAAGTTGCTGATGAGGCATGAGAGAAGTCACTGGACAGGCGGGATGATATATTGCTCCACACCTAGGTATGGCCTAGGTTGATGGTTATGTTTAGCCATCTTTTTTTTTTTTTTTTATACTTGGTTTCAGATAGACGTGAGACGAAGCACAACATACGATATGATATGAGCTGAACTAAGTGCAATGAATCTGTCCAATGATTGACAAGGTAATCAAAGTAGGAACAAAATACCAACATCGTACGGCGAGAAACTCGAACATAAGGAGGTGGTAAATGGGCTTTTGAATCATAATAGTGAATTTGGGGCCAGAAAAGAAAAGCAACAAATGAAAAAAGGCGAGAAAGAAAAGCAGCAGAGGACTCTCACGACAAAAAAAAAGGGAACTCCAGAAAAAATCAATACCGGAAGAATAAAGAGAGGTAAGAACAAGTGCAAAGTGGACTGGGACATGATAAGAATGCGGGACAATAGAGCTTTAGAGAAATGCGGTATCAGACCAAAGTTAAGACTAAAGAAGCGGAAGAAAAACAAAAGCAAAGTAAACGCCGTAAATGAAAGGCCAAAATGGGGGGAGGCAAAAAAGAGAATATGGGAAAGTAACAATATCAAGCCGTATACCCAAAGCTCAGAAAGCTAGGACTGAGGAAGAGCATAGAGGGGGCTTGTTGGGATAAGTTGTAGGGTTATCCTCCGTTAGTTTCGCTGTTCTCTGCCCGCTACAGGTCGAATAGACAAGGAATGGATAACTACAAGCGATATCACAGGAGTAGGCGCCGATGCATTACCGGAGGCAGTATTTTCCCGGGCTACCCCTTACGTTATTCATCATCTCACCCGCCCTGCACTAGTTTATGGGCGGATAGGCAGTTCCTGAGACTGGCCTTCCACTTGCTCAGCAGTGCTGGGTGTGGTGGAAGAAGCTTCGGCTTCGTGGTCTTTTTCCTTCTCACCTTCCTGCTCCTCCTGCTGCTCGCCATCAGTCTCGGGCTTGGTCTCGCGGTTTAAGAAGCTAGCCTCCTTGGCGGGCGACGCAGCAGCAGGCGTAACTCCATTAATGCCCGCATGCTTGAGCGGAGTGACGCCAGAGGCGCTGGCAATGCCGGCGGCAGCAGCACTGCCACCAGCAGAAGCAGTAGCCGCATTGGATCCGTTGACAGATTCGCGGTGAGGGATGTTCTCAGGCTGGGGATGCTGAGAGCCAACGGAGCCAGCGTCGACGCTGTCAGCCTTTCCAGCCTTGCTGAGTGCGTAGTCTCCCGAGTCAAAGTACTTGCGTTCCTTGAGGTGCTTGGCGAAATGGTCGGAGCGTGAGGGCAATTTGCCGTAGAGGCGGAAGAGACGTTGTTCTTCTGGTGACAGTGACTAAAATGAGAAGAGATAGGGAGAGAGAGGGGTTAGCGGGCTATGTTTATGCATGTGGAAATATTTGCGCCATTCTTCTTGTTTATTTCTCTTGTTAAACCCCAATACCAAAAGGAATGAGGCTTGAAGATTGCGAGCAATACAGAATACAATGATGGCGAATGGTAGCAAATGCGGGGGTTTGGCTTAGTGCACATTCGCGGGTTTACTTGGCGATAATTGGGGCGTTGGAGAAAAGGGTTTACCTTGATGTCGACCTTGTTCTTTTGAAGAGGGTTCATGGTGGGCTAACAAGAGATTTCGAGGGAGGGCAAGGGAGAGCTAGTCGAGAGAACGAAAAGAAATGAGGCGATGACACTGTGGATAATAGAGATGGCGATGCAGTCAGCTAAAGACAAGAGAAAAAAAAAGAATGTAGAGCGTTTGTTTCAGCATAGGAAAAAGAAGACGATGGACGCTCAAAAACTCAAGGATCAGTCAAGCTTTGGAGCACAGAGGGCGCTATTATAGGCTCTGGCGCAACTGTTTTATGGGCACCTGGGTTAGCGACCAACTACTTAAGCCCATGAACAAAGGCGCCAAAAAGCAGCAATTGCTTTGACAAGAAAGAACCAGCTAGCTAGCAATTGTTGCCCCTCATTTACTTGTCGCCTTTCCTTTTTCTCCTAGCCCAGTACAGTACATGCCAGACTTGGAAAGGAGGGGCCAAAAGTGATAAGAAGATAAGATAAGATAAGATAAGACAGAGTGTCCCCACTTGCTGCCCTTTGTTCCTTGTCCTCGGGTATTTTGGCCGCAAACAGCAGCGCTCCATGACTAGAATGACGGAATAGCCAGGCATGAAGTGTGTCTATATTTGTGATCCTGGGTGCTGACCTCAGCGTGGAGCTCGAGAGCTAATATGAGCCGGCCAATTGACAAGTCGAGTGTCGGGCCGCAATAACGCTATCTCTCCGTTTTTGCCTTTGTGCAGCGTGTTATCACACAGAGGGCCATGTGATGAGGCAAAGGCTCACTCTCATCACCCGGGGCCTCTTCCATCAAGCAAACTACACGGGCTTCATGGAGACCACAAGCGGTCAAATAGGCAGATAACTCTTGGCGCAGTTTCTGAGTCACAGCCAGCGCAAAGCCAAGAGCGAGAGAAAGAGAGGTAGAAAGAAGAGCGAAATGTAAAAAAGGAGCAGACGATGTGCTGTTAATTAAGAACACTTCTATGTGCATCTAATGCATGAGATTGACGCTCGTCTAAACCCACAAGGCAGTGAAATACATACATATGGCAGCCGGCGGTCCGTTGCTCCACATAAGACCACTGTGGCGGAAGACTAAAAGTGGGGCTATACACTTCGCCGCTCTAGTAATTCTTGACTCCTCTCAGGTTGAAAGAGCTACACAGTACGTACGTACAGCTATCTTTCTTGTCACAGCCTATACTTGGCGGCGTGGCGATTTGTGACAGGCAGTGCGTGGTCTTGGTGGGGTGGCTTTGGCTTGTTAAGCTGTGACACGGGCTAGCTAGCTGGACAGGATTGTCTGCTAGCTGGGACAGAGCTGGCATGTTTTCAATTGTCTAAGAATGCAGATTTTACTGAAATCGTACAGCTGGTAGGACAGAAGGGAGATGAGTGTTATGGGCTGAGGAGGACGAGGAGGACGAGGAGGACGAGGAGGACGAGGGGGGGTAAGGCAGGCTTTACGGCAGCTGGGGGCTTTATATCCGGCTCATTTTTCAACTTGGTGGGCGCAGGATTACGGATGCAAAAGCTCAAGATCTAAGCTCTGCATATGCTGTCCTGGGCGTGCAAATTGTGGTCTTTGTTACACGCAACGAATGACTACACAACCCCAGCTTAGCAAGAAACAAGGCCTCTGTACATGTAGTTCACGGTCCAAAAGTGGAAATGAGCTATCATAGGCTTGTTGCTCACTGCCTTCTGAACGGGCCGTAGCGCAGAACTTGTCATGGAGTTGTCAGACCCCTAACTGGCCCTGGCCTGCTTGGGATGATGTGGCAGCAGTGCATGGAGAATGGAAGATGCGCGTTAGGCACCGTGATAAGCCAAAATAAGCAGCCGGATTGTTTGTTGATCCGTCATGTTCCTCATTGTTCACCATGTCATGAGATCGACCGTTTTTGTATTTAGCTTTGGGCGTGAGCCGTATAAAGGCGCAGGTAGCTTTCGTTATTGAGGTTGTAGCGGCACCCAGCCAGTAGAATCCCATGTGTCTAGTGGAGGCTGCACGATGCAGATGGACTCTCACACTTGCATGTACAGGTGCCGCTGAACGGACAGTGCATCGGCGCTTTCTTGGATACCGGCTCCTCATCTAACCCGAAACGGCATGGAAGCTGCTTGCTCCGCCTCATTTCTGGGCGGATCATGAGCCAGCAATCTGGATAGAGAAAAAGTAAAGAACAAATATCGGCAGGGCAACGTTGACCTTGTGAAATCCAGAAGATTCACATGCTGTAGCGTGAGGGCCACATAGCGACCTTATTTCAGCCCTTCGCTTGTGACTGCCCTCGACTTTGCTTGATTTTGGGGCTTGGGGCCTATAAAACCGATTTCATTCTGTCAATGCACTGAGTGTACATGACGATTTCACAACCTCACAACGGACGTGGTAATTACGCGCATCTGCTTGCATTCTTTTGCACTCTGTTTTTTCTCTGGCGCGTTGAATAAAAAGGGAAGGAGGAAAGAGGAATTGGAGGAAGAAACCTTTCTTAGTCTGCAAACTTTGCGAAGCCAGCTGGCTTAGACTTTTGTGCTACAATATTGAGAGCAGGTAATAGTTGCCTTGCTGCCCTAGTGACGAAAGGCTGGTTACCTGGAATATCCAGTCTAGCCCAGTCCATATCGAGCCTAGCTTGCAAGAAGGAAGTTTTTCTTGCCTCTTGCTTCGCTTTTTGGTTTGCGCCTTCCCTAGAGTGAGTAGCGTATTTCTAGGGGGTGCTGTTTCTCCAGCTGGCGAGACGGTGTGGTCGTTTGCGGTTTTTGCGGGTTTTGCGGTTCGTGGTTTTTTTTTTTCTATTATTTCCGCTCGTTCATTGGCTGGCCAACCGTTTTGGACCTTGCCAGCCGCAAGAAGAAAAGGACAGTAGGAGACCCGAGGTGCCCTTGTCTCTCTCTTATCTAACACTATTTACTTATATGGCTGCCTTTGTGCCTGTCTCGGTTCGTGTTTATGCATTGTGTGTATTTCTCTTGCTTTTGTGATCGCCTTTTACTCCCCAGTCCTCCGGGGTAGTTACTTCTCGCGTCTTTCTTTTTTCCCTCTTGCCAGACATCTACTCACTTGCTCACTGCTGCTCTCTTGTTTTCACTCCGCTTGTTTTCCGGCGTCATTTGACAGGGATTGCCTATCTTGCGCCTTGCGTTTTCGCATCTAGAGCAGCAAGTCAGTTGCTTCTTGCCTGCGCTGAGTTGAGGCCAAAGGCCCAAGCTCCGCCCCGTCTAAAACTTTAGTGGCGCATTTTTTTTCCCTTGTGAATCTAGCCCTGCTCTCTTTTTCATTTCGCTTTATCTCTCAAACACCAACACTGTATCACTTGTCAACATCGCCACCGCTCAGAAAGCGAGTACATCGATCACGGGGTCACGTTTGTATGTTTGTCTCCTGCCAAGCAACTGCCATATCTGCCACTTTATCTTCGTCTTCTTTCCTTTTTTTCACACTCCCGCAATATCCTTATCTTGATCTTCACTCCTCCACTCTCTCTATCTGGCTCTGCCTGTTCTTATCCATCTAACTGGGCTCGGTTCCTTGACTCTCCTACATTCTCCCACTGCTCCTTTCGAATCCCACCAACCTCTCTCCCTGCATTCGCATCGTCGCATAACAAATTGCCAACAGCAATCTGCCATTGCCTGATTTCTACACCACTGGCCTTTTCCTCTGCTGGACTATTCGACTATTTGTAGGCTGTGGCGCCCTCCTCCTCCATCTCCAGGCCCAGCTCCCGTCCCTCTGGTGTCCTGCTCTTTGAGTCGCGCCCTGGCTGTCGTCTTCCCTCTATACATTCATTATAAACATCGCTCGTTATCACCACCTCTGCATCTATTCGTCGTTCATTCGCTTATTCGCCGCTTGTTTATTTCACCGCAGCCGCACTGTATTGCAATTGCAAATTGCGATCACGCCTCTGGTTTGTTTCTCGCATGCTCTCTGTATTGGCCCGATTGCTGCCGTGCTATTTTCTCTCTTTCTCTCTTTCTTTCCTTTTTTTCTTTCTCTTTTTCGCCCCTTTTTTCCTTTGTCTTCATAACTTGTTTCTTTTGCTTTGACTCTGCCTAGTCGACCATGAAGTTTGGACAGAAGCTCCAATCTGAGTCCGTCCCTCGCTGGCGCATCCGTAAGTATGAAATCTTGGCCCTTTTTTTTGTCCATTGTTCCCGTGCCGTGTCTAGCACACGTAACCTCCACCGTCACCGGACTCAGGCATTTGACCACTCGTCGTACTGGAAACCCACCTCTCCAAAAGACGCTCTCCAATCCAATGTACTGTCGTCCGTACATACACTTCTAACCCTGGCCATCCCACCAAACATGACCTGCCGCCGTTTCACATTGAAGCCGCGGAACTGCAGCATCATGTGGCGTGCTATCAATTTATCCGGTGTCTCGAAGCCGCCGCGTTTGCTCTTTTTTGTCTGGTGACTAACTATTTGGCAGACAACATTGACTACAACTCGCTCAAGTACGAGATCAAAGTTCATACTACCAAGAACCAAGCAAGCGCTATTGTTATTCCCGGCAGCGAAGACGTTGCCTTGACTCGCTTCGAGAATGGCTTCTACGAGGAACTCCAAGCCCAACACGAGCGAGTTGGCGACTTTGTCTCCAGTAAAACCGATGAAATAGGCCACCGTTTGAGTAGGTTGCATTCTTTGCATCTGTACAACCCCTCTCAGTCCGAATACTGACTGATCATCACGTGTTTAGACTATCTGACTACATGCATTCACCAATTATGTATGCGGTTCCCCAAACATGGCCATGACGCCAGCCCTGAACAAATTGCAAAAAGACAACGGAGATTCTGCAAGTACGAACATGAATTGCTGAGGTGCGGGGACGATCTTCACTCTCTCGACCGTTTTATTCATGCGCAAGTGATCGCTTTCCGCAAAATCTTGAAGAAATACCAGGTATGCGCACCTTTTCAACTGTTTAACTTACATATAGCGATACTAACGCATCCAATCGTCCTCAGAAATGGACTGGCTCTTGTAGCCTGAGCGCGCGTTTCCGCGAGAACATCCTCCATGACCCCAAAAGCTTCACTCGCCGAGATCTTACACACCTGCAGTCACAGTACGATGTCCTGCTAGCCGAGCTGCGTGAAACGCTTCCCGAAGACGACATTTCTCCCGGATTCCCGGAGTCTTTGAGTGTTGACAGTCAGTCAATTTCTGCAGTCCGCTCTTTGCCGTCTCCCGTCACTCCGAAGCAACACCTTGCTTCTCCTCAACAGCCAGTCCATTATTGGAATGAATATGATGATGGCAGCGAAGCTGGAGACCACGAGGAAGAATATGCAATTTATATTAACCCGGATCAGGAAATGGAAATTCCTGGCTTCGAATTCATCAAGAAAACGTTTGCCCGCCCATTAGCGAAAGCCCGCAGCATGCTCACGCTGCAAAGCTTGAGATCAAATCCTGGAGAGAGAGCACCTCTTCTAGGGATCTTTGGCTCTGTAAGGCCTAATTATTCTGCAGATACAGATGATGACTACACCAGCTCCGAAGAACTACCCACTGACGGATATGCCACCCACTACGCCGCCTTCCCCAGCATAGCTGACCAACAGGTTACGCGAAAACACAATCAAGTCTTTTTGTGGATCACCATTGCTTCATTTCTTGTGTCATTCGCGTTGATTGCGATTACTAGCGCGCTGATTACCACTGGCCGGCATAAAATGCGGTTAGAGGTAGAGGCAGGTGTGACGGTCGGTATCATCACGAGCTTATTCTCGGCATGTGTCGGCCTTGGCATCTCACTCACGCGAACAGACAGATTGCTTTTGTGGCATCATGCTTCGCTTTGGCTATCGTTCTTGTCGATTTGTGTGTTGAACGGCATGTTGCTCGTGTTAGTGGCGGAATGGTGAAAGCGACGCCCAAGCAGGCAGCGCGGCTGTAGGTCCTTTTGTTTTTAATAAAAGCATAGGGTGGAGGGGGGAGGCTTTCGAGAAAAGCGACTTCGAGGCTATGCGAGGGATAGCTATTTGGAAGGTGGTTAGATTTACAGCATTCATCTTGGATCAGCGTTGCTTTTTTGGGTTTGTTTTCTCGCTTGATGAGGGATAGTCACTGGCTTACGTTTAGCGTCTTGTTAGATTTCTTTTGTTTTGATATATACACAACAAGGCTTTGCGCCTCGGGGGGAGGGGGGCATCTTGGCCTCTTTGCAACTGTAACACTTGTCAATGTCAACCAACTATCAATAAAATGATGCGATGTGAGTTGACACGACTCGAGTTGTGCTGCTCCATTCATATAAAAGACATGTTTTATTCCGTCTCTTTTTCGACTTTGGATACATTTGACGTCTACTGGAACCAACAAGATCTGTAGAAATTGCTCCTTTTCCTCAGATAGAAACCTCGTCTTATTTATATACCCGAACCTTCTCCGGAACACCGGAACACTCGCAGAAGTTATTTCAACATCCGCCTCCCTTCCCGGAGTCCCGGAGAAGTGGGCTCTCGTGGCCATGCAGCTTGCGGGTCTCTTACTCTTACTCCGACTATTGATCTAAACTCGGGCATCTTCTGAGGACCAAGTGGCTTCGTTAAACCATCTGCAGCCATGGTAGCTGTTGGAGTTTATCCGATCTTAATGCGACCTTCCTCATCCATTGCTTGACTTGACTGCATGGTGCTGTATATCAATGTGTTGAGTCCCAGCGGCTTTGTAACTTTGATTGCCGGCCGCCTGGTTGTCCCCGCAACTAGGGTCGCGCTTCTCAAACACAGCGTTTGCCTCTTCCTACTCCTTGTCTCGAATATCTCCAGAATTTTGCTTGGTATCCGTCGGAGATGTATCCCTTCCTTCGCACATAGTGTTAGGCCAATGTACTCAGCCCCTGTTGTTGATGCTGCGATTGCTTCCTGTTTCTTCGAGCTCCAGCTTATCGCTCCACCTAACCCAGCGAATACCACTGTGGGAGTCTGGAGCTCCGGAGAGGTACGAGTTTTCCAGCACCTGTTTTTCTGCAACACCTGCCGCCTGGCATGCCTGCTCGGCTCTGAAACAAGAAAAGAAAAGGGAAAAGACTACAGAAAATCAACGAAGAGAACGAGAAAAACGAAAGAACGGAGAAAAAAAACACTTGAATGGTTGTCTGTGCAGGCGTGAGTCAGTATAACTAATGCGACTTCGACTCAACTTGCCCTTTGAGGCCCCAGCCTACTCCCCTGTGTTAGTTATCAGCTTTTTCCTGAGCGTAGCTCTGCCTTTTGCCGTCCTCAGTAGCTTGATGACGAAGTTCTCCGTCCACGGTTTCCTTTTCTTGTTGCACGACCACTTGTGCGTCTCCTTGTCCCCGCCGCAGGCAGAGCATTGTAGGAGGGCTGAGTGGTGCTTGAACCGCAGGTGGTACTTCTTGAAATCACCCGTGCCCTGACATTGCCGCTAATGGTCCCTATGACCTTTCGGGGCTCTTTGGAGCTCTTGAACCTGTCTGAGATCAAACGACGCCGGATTGGTTACCGGACAGGATTGACCCTCCGCAAGGCTGACCACCGGTTTCGGGCGCGAGAAGCACGTATGCTTCCAAGCAAGCTTGCGACTCGCCTTCTTCCTGTAGTCGTCAGAAACAAAAGCAAAAACATAACGCCCCCCTTCCCTCCGTGCTATCTCGTCCCCTGTCAAGTCTTGTCTGAGGAGTTTCTTCACGAACCTCCTAGTCAGTCTCGTCGTGTTTCCCGAGCATTCCCAAGGGTGGCTGAAGTCTTTCGAGCCGCCGAGACAAAGTGCCAGGTGCCGAACTGCGGCAAGCCGATGTTCGAACCTGGAGTGATACTCCTCGAAGTGGCTGTGTCTGGAGCGCGCCGCTAGGACTCTAGCGACGGAGCCTCGGTTCAGCCCTTTCATCCAGTCCACCTTGTAGGGTTTAGGGAGCCCCAGATGCCCTCCAAGGTGATCTATGTTTGGGCAGTTCTCTTCCATCCCGTTCTTGAAATCGGCCCTGAAGGCGTCGTTTTTCCAGCATTGTATTGTATTATTTTACGTCTACCTACAGTCGTTTTTCCACCGTCTGGCCGCCGCCAGTGACATCGTCCTTTCGGGGACCTAAAAGTGGGGCGATTCGATTGATTATTGATTGTACTATTTAACGTCTACCTACTGATTTTTCACTGCAATACGACGGCATGTTCCGGACGGGTGCACCTCCCGGGGCGCAGAGATGTCAAGGATCTCCTATGACTTTTGAGGTTCTGGCAATAGTCAGGAGGTTCTCCATTTAGCGCGGCCCGAGGACGTGTCTGCCGGGTTCCGGGTTGGTTACCGGGTGACAATAAAGTGGGGCGCCCGGACCGGAGATTCCTTGTCAAGCCGTGGTAAGCCGAAAAATCGCAAAAAAGGCCTTTGCTCGCTTAGCTCAGTTGGTTAGAGCGTCGTACTAATATCCGATCACCGAATATCAAGTAATGCGAAGGTCGCCAGTTCGACCCTGGTA
>NETT01000495.1:2634-17852 GCA_003449175.1 Ceratocystis smalleyi
AATTACACAACTATATCTTCCTCCGGTCCCATTCTTGGTTCTATGTCTTTTTTCCATCTACTGTTAGCTAACACTTTTCCTCTCACATCCCCACGACCCTATATGTTGAACCAAGCTTTTATTGCTTCCATTTTCCCCTGTTTCGTTATTTCAAATGGGTTCCAGTCCTGCTTACTCTTCGATTTCTTTTGTTTTGTAATTCCCATTTTTGTCACGTCGGTTTTATCTCCTGAACTCCCTATTACCATGAATTCTTTTATTCATTTATACTTGATCATTCAGTACATCAATCAATTTGCCACAGTCTGATGCTCCTAAGCTTTTTTTTCCATAGGTTTCTAATACTCGTACTTTAAATTGAACATATGAACACCCTCGAACTTCTTTACATTTAACCAAGTCGTCTTAGTTCATGTAACGTGTATAGTGGAGTCGACCCACATCACGGCCCCGCCTACAAAAGCATCACCATATGCCGGGATCGGCACTGAATGCCCCGATATGACGTCATTAACGAACACCCAGGACCAAAAGTATGATGAGGCCTCGGTTATTATCTGTTTCCCAAGCCTTGCACAGCTGCCATCCATTTTTTTTCGTCAGACCTAGAGGAGGTAGTGTTAATATGTTGGGTTATGAACAACAATTTAAAGGACTCGGGGAACTTACTCGTTAAACTGAAGAAGCCTCCCAAGTACTGGCACCAGCTGCGATCTTAGTTTGGCATCTTTTTGCTCCAAAAACTGCAGCATGATTGTTTTGATGTACATAGCATCAGCCGCTCCACTCGAAGTTGATGCGCTGTTGGGCGTCGTCGAATCAATGGATGTTCTGCTTGTAGAAGACCCTAGTCGTAATTGGGCAGCCTTGAGGTCCCGCATGGTACGATCAAATCGTTGCTTTGTCTCATCTAGAAGCTGTCGCATTTCTTCTCTCTTAGCCTCAGCATGACGCAGTTGCTTTTCCGATGCTTCTAGGGCTGTACGGAGCTCCGATACGGCATTCTGCATTTCTTTCAGATCCTTCACAGCACTCGACTCTGCGCTTTCTAATCTTTCCTGGTGATGGCGCCACTCATCTTTGTGGGATTTAAGATCCTCGTTTTCTGTACTCAGGTGCTTTAAGTCACGCTCCAGGTCACGCATCTTCTTCTTTAATTCTTCGGTTTCTCTTGTCTTGCGCCGGGCCAAGGCACTTGACTCGTCTTCAATGCGGTCTCTCTCCTCCTGGGCTGCCTCAAGACGTGTTCGGATTTCTCGTACTTTATTGTCTGCCCTTTCATCAACATCGGCAAGAAGTCTGCGCATGGTCTCAGCCTCTCGGGTGCGTTCATTGAGCAAGCGCTGCACTTCTACTAGCTCTTCTCCTACTGACTCGGCCTGTGATTGGGCTTCACGAAGCTGAACTCGAAGTTCACTAGCTTCATCTCGCATGCTGCTGACAAGAGATTGAACATTGACATACTGCTTGGTCTTAAGGTCGACTTCACTTTTGTACGACTCCTTTTCACGCTGTAGCTTTTCGACTTGATCTTCCAGATCTTGAACTGCAGGTCGAAGCTTTTGGATTTCTTGTTGTATCTTTTGGAGATCACGAGAAGCTTTCTCCTCCCGGGCGGCAATCTCAATCTTTTCAGCTTGCGCTCGTCGCAAGTCACGGCCTGCAACTCGCTGTGAATCTTCAAGTCGGAGGCGAGTCTTCTCATCGCTGGCTAATCTTTCACGCAGGGCCTTTATCTCGGACTCACGATCTGCACTGATTCGCTGGGTACGGGTGAGCTCCGAGCGAACGTCCTTTTCGCGCTTTTCAAGCTCAGTTATACGAGTCGCTTTAACAATAAGCTCTGCCCTAGCTGATTTAAGAGCCTCTGAATCCTGGCGAAGGCTTTTCAACTCAGGCTGGGCTCGCTGAAGAACTTCGTGAAGTTCGGTGAGTTCTCTGAATCTTTTTTGAGCGAGAGATTGAGCCACAGAAAGATCCGACTTGAGGGTTTCAAAGCTAGACTTGAGCTCAGTATGCTCCACCTTCAGCTTATCAAACTCTTCCTGAAGCTCTCCGCCCTGGGACATCTGTTCCTCAAGCTCCTTGATACGGGCCCGCAATGAATCCCGCTCTTGACTCAATTCCTTGATCTTGGCTTTCGAGACGACATGTTCCTGTCCGATTTCTAAAAGCTCATCTCGAAGAATTTCGATTTCCTCACGGAGGGTTTCTGTATCCTTGTGTTGTTTCGTCAACTTTTTGATTTGGTGCTCTTTGCTTGCTACCTCGGCTTCTAGGCGAGTAATTTCTGCTGTCAGGCCTTGAACAGATACAGCCGGTATCGGGGTAGGTACAGGTGAAACAGGCTGTGAAGGAATGGGTGCAGCTGCAGCGGAGCTCGACGGTAGGGCTAAGCTGGCTGCGCCATTTTTCTTCTTCTTCTTGTTCTTCTTCTTCGATCCACCCGCTGTTGCTTGCGTTTTATCCTGAGAAGGCACGGCTAATGGCTGGATTGGAACACCAGACTCTGGTGTAGTCCCATTTTCGGTTGTGACTGCGACAAGCTTTACTTCAAGTTCGGCTATGCGAGCCTCATCCACTTTTTTAGCCAACCTAAGTTCATCAATATTGCCCTTGAGATCTGCTATGGTAGCCTTCAAAGAATTAGAAGTTGCGGTGACGGTATCAAATTCCTTTCGGAGGCTTTCTGATGCAGCAGATGATGCAGCCAACTTGGTTCTGAGTTCATTTGTTTCACCGATGTCATGCTGATGAGTGGCCAGGGCATCGGACTTGGAAGTTTTTAATTGATCTTCCAGGTCTGAAAGGTCAGTACTCATCACGGATAGCTCCTCTTCCTTGGACTTCAATTCCGAGGTAAGAGACTTTACTTTTTCCGAAAGCTCCAGAAGGCTAGTAGAGTGTGACTTCTCAGCAGCCTCAAGATTCTGCTCCGCTAGCAAGCTAGCCTGTTTGGCAACATCAACCTCAGCTTCGAGATTTGATATTCTGGTGCGCAAAGCAACTAAAACGGCGGAACTAGTATCTTGGATTTCAGAATCAAACGAGAAAAATTCCTCTGAATTTTGGTTGCCATCGTCGACATCCGCTTTAGCATTGCTGTTGTTGTCCTTAGTAGATTGCTTCTCATGGAGTTTACCCTTCGTAGTTGTAAGCTCGGCGTTAAGAGATTTAAGCTGATCTGCCTGCATGGCATTTTCCTTTTGTAGGCCATCTTTTTCCGTGGTTATTCGTTTGAGCTCCTCCATCAGCATATGGTTTTTAAGATTGGCCTGATTTAAATATTCAGCAAATGCTTCGGGATCGCGAATGGATGTCAAAGGAGTGTTTTCCTTGAGAACTTGTTCAAACGGTTCAATTGACGTAGCTCGCCCGTGAGCAATGCGATATGATCGTAGAAGTTCTAATAGTAGATTGAGTCAGAGGGGGGTTCAATGGACGACTAATCCATATTTCAACAGTACCTGTATATGCGCCTTCAATTTTTTCGAGCTTTCGCAGCTTGGTTCGAACTTCGATAGGCAGTTCTGTAGAGGAGCCTGCGTCTGATTTCGAGACTATTGATGATTTCCCTACAGGTCGGGCATCCGAAGACTTTTCATCATGGTCATGGCTAGCTCGTTCGACGCTGGTTCTTCCAACGTCATGATCCTGGGGAGTAGACTGGGGGTCCATTACAGCGTTCGAATTGGACAAGTGGGATTGCTTGAGTTCTTCACTGTCGTTGTCGAGTAAAAAAGCTGCTTCAAATACTGAAGGATCGGGATTCGCAGTCGCGTTGTTGTCGCCAAAGTCCTCAGTCGGCTTCTTACTAGGTCTTTGAACAGCGGAAGATGCCTTCGTAAGTGGAGTTGATGACTGACGCGTTGGGACCACGTTAGGGGAAGCAGATGTTGTTTGGTCAGAGAGAGCCTTCATACGAGCTTGCTCTTCAGCAATGGTTCGGTCAATTGCACCTTTTATTCGCTGCCGTGGGTTCAAATAGAAATAATTAGTAACGAAATTTTGTGAATGGTGATGGAAGGCCTAAAGCCAGTAGTCACTAGTCACTGTACCTGGAACATCCTCGAAGATGACGAGGAATATAAGGACTACAACGTAGGTGATGCTAGCCAAATCCCAAGTAGACAAGTCAGCCAATTAAATGTATACAAGTGTATGAAATGTTTCCTATGGGCGAAAACCTTCAGAAGTGATGGAGACTGAAAAAAAGAAAACACCAGGCGTGCTGTTGACTAACTGTTCGCACTTTCGTATGCTTAGGTTAGGAAGATGGAGTTTGGTGGGAGGTTCGATTTGGAGCTTAAGGGTCCCTAAGCTTTGACAGGTGAAGAGGGTTAGTCAGTCACTCATTGAGGCAAAGTAATTTTAATGCAGGCTGTGCCTACCAAGAACATGAACACATGGACTTGACCTATGCATGAGATAACTGGAATTCTTCAGTAGACGTAAAATATATTCAAATGAAATCATTGGAAATTTTTTTGTGTGCGTGATGTCTACTACTAGGTGCTTTATCAATAATTGTATTGGGATTGCATATGTTAAGAGCTGGTATGTTTTCCATTTTCTACAAGAAACGGAGCATAACATATGGGAATAATGCATCACATTTCATTGCCCCTTGGCAATATTTAATATGAGAAGGCTAGGCATACCACACCAGGTTACTAATTGTTACTGGAGCGGTTAAACATCGGCGTTCTGGCTCTTGGAGCATTTAACAAGTAGCTAGGTGCAGGTCCCCACTTTGATTTTCAACTTTGGTCCAATTATGACAAGATCGTTGGCCTCTAATACTTCTACCTGAGTATGATTTATATTATTACATCTCACACACTTATATACAAATACTTTCGTCTTCGGTACTGAACGCCATATTTGAACGCGCCTATCATCAATGCGATACGGCCTTCGTAACTATGATGTCTTTCTGGCCATGGAGTGTACGTGTTTCTTCAATACCAAAATCAATGGATATCCTAAATATGAGAGATGTTCTTCGCTTCCTGTTGTTGATTTCTCGGACAAAAAGCTATACATGATCTCTGAAATCTTGGCTGCTAACTGCGTGTTTTGAGTTTTAGAGGAGCTCTTCATCCACACTTGATTTCGAGAAGACGTTGTCAGCCCTTTCCCTAAAGATTTCAACAGCGCAAACTAGACTAGATTCTACTCGCACACGAGCTCGTCGAGTCAAGGTATTACTTGTACTTTACCTTACCTTCGCCTACCTGGTCTATGTGATTCTGGCTTTTCTCGTTGTTGGCTCACGGGAGATGGGCTCTTTGGAATGGACAGGTGTATCAGGCGCTCCAGTAGTGTGAGTAGAAGCCTTACCGAAAAGGCTCTGATTGCGACTGCCGCCTCAAATCTAACTGTACATTATCTATTTAGGATATATCTGGCGCGTCAGACTGTAGCCACCTACTACGATTTCCGGGTCGACACGATGGAAACTCAACTAAAAGAGCTCTTGGCTGAACGTGAGAAAACGATACAGAAGCTAAAGGATGCTACCAAGTACGACAGTACCATGGAGCTGCTAGAGAAATATGGAGGTGGATCGAAGCCAAATAAATCACCTGAAAATTCAATAGCTTCCGTTGCTGATCCTAAAGCGAAGTCCGGCGGTGCGGCTGCTGCCCCGAAACGCACAAATCATCCACCACCACCAACAGCCAACATCAATCGCGGTGCATCTTCTGGTGCACCGACAATTCATAACATGGAAACTTTAATCCCTTCAACGCAAATCGAAGTTAGCGAAGAGTTTGCCCCTAATGCGTTTGGCGACCCGGCTTCCACCCAACTCACAATTTCCAAACCTGTACAACGAACAGCGTCCTTGCAAATACCCGGAGAATCTCATTGGTACGACCGAATCCTTGACCTACTTTTGGGGGAAGATGAAAAAGACCCCAAAAACCGCATCATTCTTATGTGTCAAAAATGCCGCCTAATCAATGGTCAAGCGCCCCCGGGAGTGAAAACTATCGAAGAAATAGGTATCTGGAAATGCATGTCTTGCGGGGCGAGTAATGGCGAGTTGGATAAAGGCGTCGAAATTCTTGATGCTGTTTTAAAGTCAAAAGAACCCATCCAAGCCGGAAGTAACATGTCTTCTCCCGGAGTCAGCAGTGGCCGAACTTCGTCATCGTCATCATGATAATAAGAACATATCCATAATTGACTCCTGTTATTTGATTTGGTACATAAAATATATACACTGTAATTGAGTTCACGTTTTGTTTTCATTTGAAATTTCATATTAAAAGTTAATAAATAGCAATCTATTTTATTCATTGCCCATCATGTCCAAAACACCAATGGCAGATACAATGTAACGACTAGCACAAATAAAAGAGTAGGATCTACAACGCCCTGTCAAATGATAGCATCATCATATAGAGATATTACAGGGTATAGAAGAACAAGATAGATGTAGGCTTATGGGTGGTGGAAGTTACTAGCGTGAAACTCATGATGCATTTCTCTCAAGCCGTGGATTTTGGAGGATATGTTGCTATCATTGGCAAGTGTTAAAGCGCAAGAAATGCACAAAGTTTAAACACCAAATACCATCGTATTTACTCGGGCTTCTTTCCAACCATGAGGTACATGGGTGTGAAAAGATGCTGGCGGGCACCAGCGACGAGGCAGTCAGCGGCGACAGCTAGCGAATCGGCAGTCTTCATAGTTCCCGGAGGGGCAATCCGAAGAATCTCAAGGGCACCAGAGAGCTTGTGCATGAATGTACGACCCCACTTCGTCATGCGGACAATAGTGAATACATCACCGATGGACTGGATGTATCTCAACTCTCCAGACAGGGGCCAGTACCAAGGGTAAGGGTCGTCGCGATCCGCAAGATCTTCGTGATGGAGAAGTTCAAATCCAGCAGCTTTCATTGCAGCAACACCTTCGGAGATTTTGCACATGTTGGATATACCATCGCCAAGTTCGATTCCAAGACGAATTTCACGAT
Organism: Ceratocystis smalleyi; assembly: GCA_003449175.1. Lineage (NCBI taxonomy): Eukaryota > Fungi > Ascomycota > Sordariomycetes > Microascales > Ceratocystidaceae > Ceratocystis > Ceratocystis smalleyi. The sequence continues at coordinate 9,626 of NETT01000495.1, forward strand.
GGGTGATGTTGTCATTGTCATACTCATCGGTCATGAGCCATTCGTAAACTCCGAATATACCGCCTGGCTTGAGCACGCGGTAGATTTGGCTGTAGACACCCTCGAGAGTTGGAGCATGGCAAGTAGCTTCAATAGCATATACAGCATCGAAACTGTTGTCAGGAAATGACATTTGCTGGTAGAAAGATTTAGTTTGATTCGATGTATATGGAAAACAAAGGGCATTATATGAAAACATACCATGAAATCACCTTTGACAAATGCCAATTGGTTGGAAAGACCTTCCTTTTGGGCGTAATGGGTAGCTCTCTCAATCTGGTAGTCATTGTTGTTCAGGCCGGTGACATGGCAGCCAGTGAACTTGGCAATCTCCCGGGCAGGGCCACCAACACCACATCCGACATCGAGAACCTTCATGCCTTCTTTGATCCCGATAGAATGGGCGAGATAGTGCTCGTGACGTGCAATAGCTTGGCGAAAGGGTTCGCCGTATGCAAAGCGGCAGAAGTGGAATGATTGGCCCCAGCCATACTCGTAAAGATCCGTTGCTAGGTTGTAGTAGTGTCTGGTTAATGTAGCATACTCGGCAGTACGTTCCTGTTAGGTCAAATTTGAAGTATTAGTATTCTGATGTTTGAAAAAGCATTTGCCCCTATTTGTCTGCGCTTTCTCTAGGATAAAGTAGCAATTTGTTGCAGAACTTACCGCACGAGTCTCAGCAGTTTCGTCCTTGGCAGCTTTATTATCCCAATGCTTGAAGTATTCATCAACTGCAACTTGCTTAGCTGCCCGGTCTTTCTTCATCATAGCAGCGATGCCTCCAGAAGCCTGGGAACTTTGGCCATGCATGGCTCTGTTGAAAGCAGCATCGCGCGTGTGATCCTCGCGCTCAAGGGCCGAAGTAGTAGAAGACATAGCGGAAGTGATGAATGGAGTGATTGTCTTTTCGATGAAGAAAGAAGTAACAAGAGAAAGCGTCAAAAAAGACAAGCTGGCGACTAAAGGCGAAGGGAAAGGATACCGAAATAAGTAGGGGGAAGGTGAGGAAACAATGTCTGGGTCTGCGAAAACTAGTTTATATAGACGCCAAATTTGTAGGGCGAAGATGTAAAGCAAGTATGGACTAACTAGCGTCTTGAACATTGTCCACGTTGTACGAATAGCCCCCGTTCAACTTCTCTTGGACCCACCTGCTGACATGTGCAATAACAGATAAAGCAATCAAGAGGTAAATCGTACCCCTGGATTTTCCTCCCAATGATAAATGTCCCTTGGTCTACAAATTTGACAACTCGTCTCCATAAGAAAAGAACAGATAAGAAACATTCTGAAGGCGACAAGTATAGCCACGGATGTTGGTGGTAAAACAAAATGTAATAAATACCATAATAAGCTGAAAGAATGTAGAGAAACAAAGACGCCTCGGTACGAATACGCAGCATTGTGAATTACATTTGTTGCTATATTGTATAGCTGTCAAGCAAGTGTGATGATCCTGTTATACCTAATTCGCTTATATTCCACGTTTTGTTTATATAGGGGGTTTGGTGTCGACTCGACAGTATAGCATCGGTTGTTACTTTTCAGCGATCACGAATACGAATGCGAAGAAATTATGTAAGCAAACGCAGCCTAGCTCGTTAGAAGCTCGGTTAAACTGAAAACATGCTGCAACTTTTTGAGCATCTTCGTCTTAGAGCTCGGCAGATACTAGACGGCATGCGTCAGCCAAACACACATGAGATACATCTTCAGAATATGGCACAAGCACTTTACAGGAGTTTATTACGTGCAACACGTATTGCTTTTACTGGTGAGCTAGTGATTCTTGTAATGAATATCTGTATATTTACTGATATACCATGATTTAGGGGATGAGCAAACGTTGTTAGCAGCACGCGAAAGAATTCGTCATGAATTTCAACAAAAAGCGTCGCTTTTGCCGTCCGACCCGGCTTTCGGAAAGGCAATCAAGCATGCACAGGATGTTGCTCTCATCCTAAGGCATAATGTTGTCCAAGGTCAGAGTGATGGTGATGATCTCTATAGTAGGTTAACTGATTCCGTTTACTGGAACGAAAGGAACGGGACTTGACTCTAACTCATGGCAGGACTAAATATTCATGATGAGATAGAGAGAGGTGACAATGATAGCGTTAAACACCCCACTAGCAAACCGGCAAACAAGACAGGAGGTTGTGGTTGTAACTAGGGTAGATTCACTTACTCCAAAGTATCACGTGTCGATAATTCAACACAGAGTACACGGGACTAAAATTTTGACTGTCCGTCGAACTGCGTTTGCGTTGGTGTCGCTGCAACATATTAGTGGCTCTGAAATTCTGCATCGTTGCATCGTTGCATCGTTGCGTTGTCTGTTTTCTTTGACCTGCAATTTGTAGCTTAATTGTGCAACAAAGCATGTAACCTACATCACAAAGGAAGAAGTGCAATGTTTAGCCCTCAATGTATGCGCAGCCTTTCTGTTTTTTTTCCTTATTCAACATGTGGAAGCGTTGTTTATGATGCAATCAATCGTCTAGACGTTTTACATATCGGTTTTAGGCGGTGAAACACGGCAGAATCATTATTATTTCAATAGGTTAGACCTTTCTTCGATGTGCCTCATCGGTGTTGTAGCATTCAACAAACAATAATCCATCACTATTCAACCAAATACTCATTGAAGAGTTGAGTTTTATCACGTTAAAAAAATATCACAAGAAACCGCCCAAGAAAATCCAACCTTCACGCCGCAACTCATCGTGCATCGACATCCTTTTTTACTTCGCGCAACAAGCTTAGCATTCGAAGATGCCCCCTCAAATCAAACAAGATCTCAACCGGGCGGGATGGGAAACAACCGACTTCCCATCCGTTTGCGAAAACTGCCTACCGGAAAATCCTTACGTCAAAATTTTGAAAGAAGATCACGGTGCTGAATGCAAGCTTTGCACTCGACCATTCACAGTATTCTCTTGGAGTTCTGATCGAGCACATGGTCGCAAAAAGAGGACAAACATATGTCTAACCTGTGCGCGACTTAAGAACTGCTGCCAGTCATGCATGCTGGATTTATCGTTTGGACTACCAATTGTTGTCCGTGATGCAGCTCTCAAAATGGTTGCCCCTGGCCCCTCGTCCGACATCAATCGTGAGTATTTTGCACAAAACAACGAGCGCGCTATTGAAGATGGACAGGCTGGCATCGAAGAGTACAGCAAGACAGATGAGAAAGCTCGAGAACTCCTCCGCAAACTTGCCACTAGCAAGCCATACTTCAAATCTGGCCGAACCACCGCCTATGAATCGACATCAAAAGGGAGCAGCGCGCATCACGGAAATTCAGCTGTAGGAGCAGGAGTTGGGGGGCCTGGTCCCGTTCGGACTCGCGATACTAAAGCTGCCATTGCATCTGGTGCCCTTTCTGGCCGTAAATTCGCAAAATTTTCATCTTCTTTGCCCCCCCCAGGGCCAAACGATTGGATCCCCCCAGCCGATAAAAATATCATGTCACTCTTTGTTACTGGCATCGAAGATGATCTCCCCGAGTTTAAAATCCGTGACTTTTTCAAAGCCCACGGCAAAGTCAAGAGTTTAGTTTGTTCTCACATGACCCATTGCGCCTTCGTAAACTACGAGACTCGGGAGGGTGCCGAGGCTGCGGCTTCAGCCTGTCAAGGTAAGGCTGTTATCGCTGGTTGTCCTCTCAGAGTTCGCTGGGGTGTTCCCAAGTCGGTTGGGGTGATGGATAAGGAAAAAAGAGCAGAGATGCTTCGTGATGGCCGTCGAATGGCCCCAAGGCCAAATAGCAACAGCGGAAACCAAGCAAATCATTCGAGTAATGACAGCACAAAGTCTGCCAGGCAAACTTTGCATGTTGCCCCGCCACCAGGAACTGAGGAGTCAAATTACGCCGCATTAAAAGGTGAATAGGCACAATATAGTATGACTTTAGGCCAATTTATTTATTTGTTGACAAGCAGAGCTGCCACGGAAAAAAATTGGCCTTGCCTCTCGATTGGCCCTGAAGATTATGGAGTTGCATAACGATAGCTAGGAGTATGCATATTTTAGTTGGTGTAAAGGAGAGAGCATTCCATAAATAAGTGAGAGTTTCTGAATGACGTGGTGCACGCTTGGCAGTGACGGTCCAAGGATAACTCGTAGTCTCTCGGTGGGGCTATCTGGTTTTACAGCTAATCGATAGGCCCCACTAGACTTTTCACAATTCGTTTTGCTTTTTACCTGAAGCAATTTTTCCTCATGTTCAATTTAAACTCCTTTATTGCTTCGACTTTAATTTCGAAAGAAGGACAACCTAACAACGCAATCACAACATGGCATCCGTCACTATTAGTGAGCTGTTCGCTCTTCAGCTGCCATCCGATTGGACGGCCGAAAAAGATTTCAATGCCATCGGTAACCTTTCGACTGGAACTCTCCGCACGATCGAGCCTGTTGGTCCTCAATTCTTGGCTCATGCTCGCCGCGCCCGCCATAAACGCACGTTTTCGGAGGATGACCGCATCCAGGCCCAGGAAAAGGCCAAGAATGTTGAAGATGAGGATGACGGTGAAATCAGCGAGGATGAAGACCCTATGATGTTGCAGCGTGACGCCAAGGACTGGAAGGTGTGTAACCTAACAAAGATGGGAGAAAGAAAATCTGTTCACCATTGCCACTCTACCTCTGCATTCCATCAACACGAATGCGAATGGTTGCTGACTGTTAATCCTTTATAACTACTAGTCCCAGGATCACTACGCCGTCCTTGGGCTGACCAAGTACAGATGGCGTGCGAATGAGGAGCAGATCAAGCGGGCTCATCGTAAGAAGGTTTTGCGTCACCACCCGGACAAGAAAGCTGCGGCAGGTCGCGTTGAGGATGACAACTTTTTCAAGTGCATCCAGAAAGCTACTGAGGTTCTCCTTGACCCCACCAAGCGTCGTCAGTTTGACTCGGTGGACGAGGCTGCCGATGTCGAGCCTCCTACTAAAAAGCAGCTCGCAAAAGGTAACTTTTACAAGCTGTGGGGCGACGTTTTCAAGGCTGAAGGCCGGTTTTCCAAGACCGTCCCGGTCCCTGAATTTGGAAACGAAAGCTCTACAAAGGACGAGGTCGATGAGTTCTACAACTTCTTTTACAGCTTTGACAGCTGGCGTACTTTCGAATACCTAGACGAAGACGTACCCGATGACAACGAGAACCGCGACCAAAAGCGCCACACCGAACGCAAAAATGCCAATGCTCGCAAAAAGAGAAAGGTTGAGGATAATGCTCGCCTTCGTAAGCTTCTCGACGATTGCTCGACCGGGGATGAGCGTATCAAGCGTTTCCGTCAGGAGGCAAATGCTGCAAAGAACAAGAAGCGCCTTGAGAAGGAAGCTGCTGAAAAGCGTGCACTAGAAGAGGCCAAGGCTGCAAAGGAGGCGGCCGAGAAGGCTGCGAAGGAGGCTGAGGAAGCTGCCAAGTCCAACCGTGAGGCTAATAAAAAGGCCAAGGAAGCCGCCAAAAATGCTGTCAAGAAGAACAAGCGAGTATTGAAGGGCTCAGTGAAGGATGCTCAGTACTTCTCTGAGGGCGAGCCAAGCGCAGCAGTTATTGACAGTGTACTAGGCGATGTTGATCTAGTACAGAGCAAACTTGAGGCAGAGGGAATTGCCGAGCTGGCTGCTAAACTAGCTGGTCTTTCAGTAGCATCAGAGATTAAAGCAGTTTGGCAAAGTCAAGTGCAGGAGCTAATTGCCTCTGGTAAAATGAAGGATGGTGAGGCCAAGTCATTCACTTAAACAAATAAAACAAGGACATTTCATCATGTAGATTGTCTACTATTCTATTGAAAGGGAATTATTTATTCATCCAATAGTGGAATGTTATATTATAACGAATCCCTCATGCTCAAACGTCATAGCAAGCACAAAATGTAACAAGTATGTAGTAGATGGTCCTTGTGAGCTGGTTGTAAAACGCTTGGTCAGTTGACATTGTTACAGTCACGGTCCAATGGTAATAGATGTAAAGAATATTTATTGATTAATAGGTGTAAAAGAAATCTAACTCGAAGGCTGCGATAGTCTGTCTGTAGATGAACTATGTGTATACTCGGTCCACTACATTTTTGCCCTACTTCACTACTTTCTCATGAAATAACTATGCGTCCAGCGTCGTTTGATCTTAGTGATTCCAGTAGATGTTAAACATATACAAATCAAATCATTGCCTTTTATTCACCATGATGAACCGCAACATCATTTTCTCCCATGCTTGCGCATCTTGACAAAAGATATAATTTGTCACGGGCAGGCAGGAAAGGTATACAGAAACCATTAACAAGCAGATAGACAGGCAAGACAGGTAGACAAAGATTTAGCTTGGTCTGTGTTATGAAACGGGCTCGGGAAGAAAGAGAGAGGTTACACTTCAGGGCGAGAGGAACAGAATGAGGTACAATTGACTATGGAAACAGGAATAAGGAACAGTGGAGGTTAACGGGTTGCAAGCGTGAGGAAGAAAGATTTAAGAACTCAGGAAAACCAAATGGCGATCCAATCGCTTACTTTTAGTTTCCAAGTAACTAGAATTCTTCCCATGCTTGCCATTCCAAATCCAAAATAGAGCCCAAAGAACAGAAACGAAGAGAATATACAGGTGACAACGGAACTGAAGGTGGTGTTGCAGATGGCAACCATGGTTGAAAGAGGGGACAAGGTGACAGAAACCCCTTCAGCATAAAAGGAGAACCGTAGGCAATTCTCTGAGGTAGCTTTTTCCTTTCTTCTTTGCCTGACAATGAAGTTTTCATAATCGGCATAACTTTGTAACAATTGCAAGTGCCATAACAAACTGTCAAATATACAGAAACCACCTTCGTCTTCAGAGTTTCTATTTGGTTAATAAGAAAAGAATACTTCAGAAAGTCTTAGTACATTAAAGATCAACCATAGTCTTTGCGAAACATTCAGAACAGATTATCCCCACGGCCGAGAATATTCAGACTTGGAGAAAAACAAAAAAAAAGAATTAGATGACCACCTTTGAGGCGGGAAACGATACATCTTCAGACTCAGAATCACAAACGTCCACTGCGTCCAAAATGGACTTGGACGTCACTCCCGTATATACGTCGGCTCCACCACGGCCCCAAATCTTTCCCAATTCGATAGCAACAAGGGCATATACCGCATCTGGAAACGCCAGATGTCGGTCATGCTGCTACTACACGTGTATACCGATGTGACACAAATGGTGGCAGCGATAAAAGATAAGCAGGAACCGTTAGAACAGTCAGGCAGGCAGGATAGGTAGGTAGGGACGACATTAGACAAATAAATGTATTCAGAGAGATAACAAAGGGAAACATTCTGAAGCAGCAGACGAGGACATTGCTTGAGGAGCAAATTTCTGAATACAAAAAAGAGATGTCACACTACTATTTATTTACGGTTGTTACGAGCAGCGCTAGTCCAGTGCCATGAATCGAGCGAAAGTAGAAAGGAACTTGAGAAAAGAGGAAATGAAGAGAGCGAGAGAAAAAGAGAGCTTGCACTTCACTGTGAGAGGAACAGAATGAGATATAATTGGCCATGGAAAAAGAATTCAAGAACAGTCAAGTTTTAACGAGTTGCAAGCATGAGAAAGAAAGATCGAGGAAAGTCCAGGAAACCGAATGACGAGTCAGACGCTTACTTATGGTTTTCCGAGTAACTCGTATTGTTTCTTCCCATGCTTAAAATAGAACCCAAGAACGGAAACGAAGAGAATCAAGGGGCGACAACAAAACACAAGATAAGTCGAGGAAACTACGACATGAAACCAATGAAACTCATGTAGAACTGTTAGGAACCGAGCTCAGGAAGAATGAGAAATGTTGCTGTTCAGGGACAGAAAAGCATGAGAAAGTAATTTGTGTTAAAATGAAAACAGGACGGGAAAACAGAAGCCAAAGAAGGTTAACAAGTTGCAAGCATAGGGGAGAAAGATGAAGCAAGCTCGGAAAAGCAACTGGAGGGCAAGATGGCTATTAATGGATTTCCGAGAGACTCGAGATCTTCCTATTTTGCCAATCTGAAACAAAGATATAGTCTATCAGAGTACAACTACCAGATGATGATTAAGAGCAAAAGAAGCTACCAAAACCCGAAAGGAATCGACAAGAGCCGAGAGAATCCAGCCAATCGACCATCTGTCACGGTTTGGTGTACAAGATCTTCATTGTAACCAGTT
>NETT01000496.1:0-10391 GCA_003449175.1 Ceratocystis smalleyi
GAGGCGAGGGCAGAGGGCAGAGGGGCCGAGGCGAGGGCAGAGGGCAGCGGGGCCGAGACGAGAGTAGAAAGTGGGCCGACAGGTGGATGCACCGGCCCTCACAAACGGACCGACTGGGGCGGAGGAAACACAGCCGTCTAAGTGGTTATCTCGGGCCGTTTCTGTCCCTGCGTCTGCGCCGCTGCGTCTCTGCGTCTCTGCCTGTCTCGCTCCATTACCTGCATCATCCGTCTATATGCATGTCCATGTGCTGGCTCTTTCCTTGTCGCCATAGGCGCGCTAAACGCAGCACTGTCCTTTTAGGCGCGAGGCCCCCTTTTTCTCCCTACTCTACTCCAACACTCCAACCTTTTCTCTTGTTTTGAGCCCTGCTTTCCTTCTGCTTCTCTTGTCTACACTTGTAAACCATTGAACCATTGCGCCGTTCCTTTTCTTGCATCTCTTGCTTGTATTGACCTGGCTCTGGTCATTGAACCAGCCATATCCATCATTTTTATCGTTCCCGGTCGGGCGGCTATCAACGCCAAACGCTTGCTGTGTCCTTAGGCTTCGCCCATTACTCTGCTTCACCGCCTTTTCTATACCTGATTTCTCTGCTTCTCACGTTCCCTTCTTCTATCTTGGGCCTCTGCTTGCTTGGTGCGGTAGCTCTGTAGTGCACACGCGCCAGAGTCTTTGACACCCGCGCCACAGAGTCTTTGTCCGTCTTTGACATACCCATACCCCCCCCCCTCCCCCCTTCCCCACATTACCGTTACCTCTTGTTCCCCATGTCAAACTACGGCATGTATCGGGTCCCTGGTAGGCCCGACATGGGTCTCTTCCAGTTCGGCGATATGGATGGCTTTTCTGTTGGCGACCACCCCAGTTCTGCGGCCCTCCCCCAATCCCGTCGTTTGCTTGTTCTTGAGACCATAATCCAGCAAATAATCATGGGCCGTGCCACCCCAGCCGAACTCTCTCTGTGCCCCCGCATGCTGAACATGCCCGTCCGCCCCGGCACTGGCGTCATATATGTCTACGGCGTCAATCGCAGCACCTCGCCCCCGCCTCAGGCCCAACGACAGATTTCCACAGGAGCAGCGACGTCCATCCCTCCTACTGTGTCTTCTTTCCGCTACCGTCCGCTCCTGATTTCTGTGCGCTTCGACGCTGGCTCCTGTGCCTTTGCTAGACAGGCCCAGCAGTCCCCTGGCCGTGTCCGGCAGCTCTATGACACCGTCATAGGGCTGTATCGCCGTGGTGCCCCCCGCTGTCGTTGCAAGTGTCCGTTCTGCTGTAGAACATGTGGCCGTCTTGCCGATCAAAGCGCGTGCGGAAGCCACGAAAGGAAGGCCCGCGTCAGAATACCGCGCATGGGCAGTCTTATGAGGGCTTTCCTGTCTCCCGTCGCAATTGACATGACTGCTACCCCTCCGTCGAGAGGAGGCGACGGTGCAAGCATATCCTCACTGATGTCCGTGTCGCCGCCCCCCTTCTTTCGACCGGATTTCCGGCCTGGCGGGCTGGTTGGGGAGTGTCAACTCCAGGATGGTGGCGAAGTTGTTCCTGAGACTAGGCCAGAGCCATCTGCAGTGCGGACGTTTGATCTCGCCCTAAGGAGCCTTCCAAGCGCTGCGGCGACAAGCCATGCCCAGGGATAGTGGGGAGTGGGGATCGAGTTAGTTTCGAGCCTAGTGCGTTGTGTGTGATCTATTAATCTTTTGAGGGAGGAACAGTACCACAAGGATCACCCCAAGCGAGCTTATGGGCTCAGTGGTGACCCCGGGAATGGCCCGGGTAGACCTTCTTTTATGCTTAGAGCGACTTTCTGGCTTACTAAAGCCAACAACGTGTGCTTAATGGTATCATGTAATTCATCTAGACACACGGAGCATCACCATCAAACAGACCCTTATGCTTGTGACCCTGGTGATGGTATGATTGGCGTCTTCTGTTTGGTTGCCCTGCGTCAACGAGACCTGAATGTAGATGAGATGAACACAACTAACTACGTGCAAACATAAATCTGGAGCCACGCACCAGTGCGTCTACTATCCGTCGCCCGCTTTCATTCTTTACACTACAAAATGATGCGTACGTTTGCAGACCACGCTGATACTTGCAGCGATATTTCGATGCCCGACTTCGATCAAGTGCCTGAGTCTTTGCGGCAGACTAACGCTACCATTGAGCTTCTAACCCCCCACGCGCCCTCTGAGCCGGAGCTGCTCGCCTGTCCACGCAGTCTTGCAGGCAGCTGCTCCTCTTCCAAAGCCTCGACCATCCTTCCAAAGCTACAGCCAGCAACACCAACAGCATCTTCGCGGGAGTCTTCGTTGGAACCCAGCCTGCCCGCATACGAGTCTCCCCCTCTCATGTCTACGCCGAACATCCCTAGGACTGCACCGTCCGCTTCAGGGCGCTCCTCGAAGCCTTGCCAAGTGCCGGCCGCGTCTCAAGAAGCTGGCTTGGGCTTCCCTCCTCTTCCATTGCCACCTTCTCCCTTCAAGTCTCCGGCCGCATCATCGGCTCTGGCTAACGGCGAGCACAATCCTGCTGTCTGTCCCTTGCCCCCCCTCCACGGCTCGCTCTCCCCCGAGCACATGCGAGGCAGCCCATTATATGCATACTCGCCAGTCGGCCAGTGCCGGCCATCGTCGAGCCAGTCTCAGCTGCAGTCGCAGTTGCAGACACAGCCACATGCGGCCTGCTGCGGGTATAGCCCGGAGCCTCTCCACAATGGCCTTGGGGTGCTGCCGACAATGAGCCCACTGCAAAGCCGATGCAGCCCACAGACTGTCTCGGGGGCATATTATCACGGGCAGGCCTTGGCGCTCGGCAGCCGCCAGGCGAGTGCTGGCAACGCAGACTCGAGGCGCGATGTCAGTAACCGTTTTCTGAGGGGAGACCGTGTGCCGTCATGGAAACACATGGTAGAGATTCAGTGGCGCAGGGCCAATCTAGCCAGAGAAAAGGACCGCCGAAGAATGGAGAGCGAAATGGATTGCGAGCGGCGCAAGGAGGAGAGGCAGCTGCATCGCGTAGAGGAGCACCTGCTGGCGGCCATTGCAAAGTCAACAGATAACAGCGATCCGGACATGGTTGTGCTGGCGGAGCTCGAAAGGATTTGCTGGGATGATTTCAGAGACTGATGCAAGCTTTTATTCCCAGCACCCGGACTATACTATGCATAAAGAGAATAGAGCATAGACCAGGGTAAAAAGGCGGGAGGGAGCTGGGGAGAGAGAAACAGTGAAAGGCAAAACGAAGGCGGGGTGAGAACAGAGGCAGGGTGAATGCGCGTTCCAAGCTGGCTAGTTAGTATGCATCTATTACACTGCTGTGCAAACAAGAATTCAATTTGAAATGCCTACTCAGTTACCTGCTGGCTGTGTTTGTGATTCGTTGTCTGATCTGCAGGCAACCAAGACAAACAAACATCTTGAGCCAGCTGGTGTTTCTTGCTTTGCTTCAGGCTCCTTGCTATATATTCTTCGTGTCCTCTTGGCCGTAGTTTTTGCTTCTTATTCTTCTTCTTCTCCTTCTGCGCCATCGCTCCACTTCGTCTTTTCTACTCGTCGTCTTGCCCTATCACTTCTTGTTTCTGACGCCGTTTGCCCTCATCTTTGCCGCAATGTCCGACGACTACAGTGTCGACTCCGATACAATAGGCCAGTCCCCGCGTCCTCGGTCTCGTCGCAGAAGACTTTCAGTTGCATCTTGTGAGCTAGATCTTTAAGACGCGCTGTCATCTAACCCTCATCTGTAGCACGCCACGCTAACACCATCTGATCCTGGTTAGCAGCAGACTCCTACGAGTCTCTGTCGAGGCAACAACGCAACCATACACGCCTGGCCTATCGCCGTAGGCAGCAAGGTATTACTGCACCCAATTCTCGCGACAGCTCTAGCCCACTCCATAGTCCGGCAACATCGTCGGTCTCCCTGAGCCAAGTAGGGAGTGATGATATTCTAGCGGGGTCGGAGAGTGGCACTATTCTGGCACAAGCAGAGACCCTGCCGCGTGGAATAGCCGTCTCTAGGAGCATGTCTAGACGCACAGCCCGGCGCAGACGCTCATGGGTGCAAAGCGAAGGCTCGGACACCGATGATGGAGCGCCGGCCACAGAAGGCATGATAGAGGGTAGCCGGTGGTCACAGCACTGGAGCACGGGCACCCCCCAGGCTCCTGTCTCTGCCGGACAACACAACGCCAGGAGCCGAGAGAGCGTCGCGCCCAACGAGTCTGAGTACGGCTACACCACCCAGAGAAGCCCCTTGGCCGAAAGCACAGCAAGCACTAGAAGACGGGAACACAGTTCCCCCGAGCCTGGAGCAGGCTACTGGGCGGTCGGATATCCGATGCCAAATCAGACTTGGCCTGTGAATGGCTTCGAATACCGCGCTGGTAGCCATGGGCGATCCTTTGACATATTCCAGAGACAACATGACGCTGCAGGTGACCAGTTCGCAGCACAGCCAGCGGCCATTGGTTGGAATATGGGTGTGTGGGGCCAGGCCAGCACAGATCTCCCGGGAAGCGGCGTTGAAGTGACTATCCGTCATGGCTACCCTGGAGCCGGCACGTACTCTGCATATAGCCCCTACACTGGGCCGATCAACACCACCTGTCGGCGTGAGCATGCTGTCTGGATGAATGGATGTGTGTGGTGCCAAGTTTGCGCTGGTCCCATCTGTTGCCGCGGCATTGTCTGCAGCCGCTCACACTGACATTGTTTTTGGCCAGGAAGGCGGGGGAGGGGCCAGCCTAAATGTTACACACGCAGGATCACGCGAGACCCAGTCGTGAGTTGATCCCTAGGCTGGATGGGCCAGTTGCGCAAAGTCAAATGATCCTCCTGGTATGAGAAGGCCGGCTTGCTTTTGCAGGCAAATACATGTAGATTATCCATAGCATACCCAGCTTAGTGTCACCGTAGAGGCGGAGCGGCTTTGTTTACTGTTTTGCTGTTTGCTAGTTGCATCCACGAAAACAAATAGTGCTGTCTGGTCTAGTCTGGCTGAGATTCTTGACTCTATTGATATAGCATTCCTACGGGTGCCGGTGACCGGCCAACGAAAAAAACAAAATAAAAAAGTCTGGCACCGTGACGTAAACAAGGGAAATGTTGAGGGGCTTTCCCGTATAAATACCTCCTAGCAGTATGTAGACATCGCTATTTGTTTCTCTTTGGCTCTGCGCACCTCTGCAACTTTCCATGACATATCGTCTGCAAACATGCACCCACAAACAGCATCACCATCGCCGCGTTTCGCCGCCTACGCCGTATCAGAGCCCGACAGCTCCTACGAGAACAAAAACAATAAGTTTGCACAGACAAATCGGTCCATGGACGTCCACCGTTGTCTTGTGTCGCCACGCTTGGCCCCGCCACTAACAAACTACTCGTACCCCTTTACCAACATCAGACGAAAACCATATCAGCCATCCCATGCACGCAACGGCGCCCCTCATGGCAAGCTGCGAGACCGCCCCGCTACGGATGCCTCTAGAGCTCCAGGGGTTGAGGGATGCATGGCGTCAACCGTTACCATTATCCCCACATCGCACCTAATCGTCAGAGAACAGGAGCCAGCATCAACTGCATCGCTTCGCGGCAGCATCGCGGAAGTGCCGAAAGCCTCTGGTAGCCCTGGAGGAGCCAGTCCAAGTTCTTCGCGCAGCTCACTCACTCAGTTAGACGAAGGCAAGGCCGACACTGCCCCTGAAGGAAGCAAGCTTGCCACATGGCCAAACGCGTCCTTTTTGTTTCCGTTTCTCTCTGAACACGACACAACGGAGTGTTGCACAATAGTCCACCTGGGACAGGAAGAGGACTTTGCAAATAGAACCACCAAGTTTGATATTCAGCAAACAGGAGCATAGCATGTCGTCTGTGTTGGGCCGCCTTCGCGAAGGTTCCCTAAGGAAGTTGCCTGTTTGACGCAGAAACCCCATATTTCTATTCTAATAAACGCTGTAATTGCCTGTCCTTTTTCATCTGATCCCCACAAGCTAGCAATTGCGGCAGTTTCTGTTTCTCAAGCAAACCTTAAAACAAACAATGTGTAGTGCCACAAAAACAGTGCCCATTTACGGCAGTTTCCCGCACTGCGTACGTAGTTGCTACATGCAAAGAGTGCCGCATAGGGCGGCCAATATATACGGGATTCTCCTTGCTCATCTGCAGTGCATTTACTTCCCAGTCGTATCCCAGACCTACTCCGCCCACCCCGGCTACCGTGACTAACTGATATATCATGTCGCCAGCTCCGCCCTCTAGCGATATATCTCTGCCTCATCGGCTATCCCTCCTGCCTCGCTCTTCCTCAGACCACCAGGCCACCACTATTGCTGCTGTTTTGGGCTGTCTTGCTATTCTCATTGCGGCTTCTATCATTGCTCTTCTAATCACCGGGAAACAAAAGGAAGAAAAAGTAGCCTCGGGTCCTAAGGCCAAGGCTTCCAAGAAAGCTAAAGCCCGCGCCTCCCGCCAGAGACGCCACGACCGCCGCCGTCTTCGAGAAATCCATCGGTTTGCTCGCCAGTCAGAGCTGGAAGTCCAGGTAGCCCCTCCCTATCTCCCAGTCTTTCCAGAGCCTGTACTCACTGCCACGCCTGGAGGCTGGACCATGAGTCAGGTTTATCCCGGCGGCTACACTTACACCGAGATGCACTCGGCGCCGGCGCCCAGACCAGACCCGGTATACCCAGTCTTTATCCCTGAGCCCCGGGATTGTGCATTGCCACGGGAATTGCTTCAGTGCGCAAAGCCAGTCGCCCGCTGGGCAGAGGACGCCTACGGTCAAAAAGACCCCCCGCAATCATCCAAGCACCTTGAATATCAGCAGCTTGCTGGTCACGTTCCTGGTTCCAACCATAGCCAGCGCCAGCCGGGCAATCACAGCCCAGCCCTCGCCAGGCCCTGGACAACCCTAATAGGGGAGCTTAGGCAAGACCGTAGCATTATGCCTGGGTACTATGCCTCCATATATGCCGAGAGCATGTTTGGAAGCCAAGCAGATACCGTTCCCGTGGTGGAGCCAAAAGACGAGTTGGACGATCTTACGCTGGGACAGCAACAGAAGCAGCAGGCTTCACAGGACCGCAATGCCAAGGCTTCCACTACTACCGAGGCTAAGCTCAATTTGCTCCGAATAGTTGACGACCAGGATCTCCATCCACCTCCGCTCTATGTAATCTCGTGGGAAGGGAAGAACAAGAAGTCTTCGTCTTCTGGCCGGCCCAAGAGCAGCAAAAATGAAGAAGCAAAATACGTGAGACGACACTCTTTCTCACACCCACGCAAGCAAAGGAAGCAGGCGAGCAGTGAGCAGTATCCGGAGCATGTTCCTGGCGGCACCTACTGGATTGGCAAATACCCACAAGAATCATATGCCGCTTCATACCCGTACGAGTTCTACAGCTCGATTGACTCCCCCGATCCTTCCCTCTCTTCTTCGTCCAGAAGCTCGGCCAGCCCTTCTCCTCAGTCGCCGTCGGTGAATTCTACTACAAAAGGGAGAGAAGCAGCAGCATCTCGGTCCAAATCGCCAAAGGGCTCCGATATGTCGTTGTTTTGCCTCCGGCTTTGGTTTGGGCCACTGAGGAAAAGGAAGAACATTCGCGGAATGAAGGGCAACTAGTAGGTCCAAAAGAAGCCAGGGGATAGAGAAGCGCAGCAACACCTCGTTTTAAGTTGAATATCAGAAGCTAGTATTTCAAGCGCACTCAGTCGCTAGTAGCGTAGGATAAGATTCCAGACATTTTGCGCCGCGCTACACAGCAACACAATGTGCGTATATAGGTGTAACGTAAGGCTACAGCGCCTAGGTCTGGCCAGCCCAGCCGGTCCATATACCCGTAGAGCTAGGGCTGAGCCCGGTGTTTTATATCCCGATTCAGACACCACAGCCCACAAGTATGGCCGAGCTCTGACATAGGCCAGAATCTATTCATCTTGCATGTAGCCAAGAACGCTCCGTGTCCAAAAGGAATCTCACTTGACCAGCCAATTACTCATTCGTTCTGCCACAGCTTAAATTAGAGGTATACTTCACGTGCCATTTCAATCAATCCTAGCCAAGATTGCATGCTGAGCCAGCACAAATTCTAGACTTTTATTTTAGCGCAAATGCCAGTGGAACACCGGGCTAGCACAGCCGCAATGTCTTTTTGGAACTCTGTCTACCATGCTAAGAACCCAGTTTAATTTCAAAGGACAATGTCGGTAACAAATAGCGCTTTGTCACGTAAACGTGAAGGGGCAGAAACCTGAAGGGAGAGAAGAGGGAATAAGGGAAGACCCCTGGGTTAGTTAGCCTAGTCTAGCTGGAACAATGATGAGCTGACATTCTGTTCTACCAGCCTGATCCATTCCCAACTTGAAATTTCTGAAGGGTCATGCGGACAGCATGTTCTCTCTAAAATCAGGAATAGGCCGTGGTAACGGGGGCATGCACAGGATCCTAGCTTTCTTTCATCCAAGGTTGCAGACGGGGGCTCCACCTCAAAGTTGGACGAGGACAACGTCCCATCTCACGGATCATTTTCGTCGTCATAACTGTTGTTGGTACGTGTGGTCTCGTCATGACAACGTGTGGAGGAGGAAAAGCTAGAAGGAGATTATTAGTGAAGGTGGAACGAGGCGGTCGGGGCACCATGGAGCCCCGGGATCTGTTTTTTTATGGGGGGTTATGCTATGCTGTGCTGTGCACGGTGAGAGAGGGAGGATAACCAGCAGCTAGAGACAAGCAAGCAGGTAGCAAGGCTGGAGGCCGAAAGCAAGGAACAGGAGAGATTAGATTTAGCACGGCATATACAAGAGTTACGTGTATGATTTAATGCTGTTGGCATGATGGCAGGGGCCTGTGGTATGGACTTTATGAGAAACGGGATAGCTGGTAACCCTAACAGTCCTCAATATGCACTAAACAAGACAACAGTAGTAATGCTAGCACTGTTACAAGTCCCGGGAGGGCAGATCAGATCAAATTTACTAGGATCGATCCTCTCGGGCCGAATGCGGACAGAACAAGGGTTGATTTAAGAGCTTCATTTGTCTCGATTACATGGATAGCTCCATGCCAGTCAGCCTTTGCTGTGCAGAGCCGCATTGAAAGAAAGAAGCACAACTGCTGGCTGGGCTCATTCAGTGCAAGGCAGGTAAACACCCGTCTTAGCACTGGAGAAGGGCGAGGCAGCATCAACTATACGATGCTTTTTTTCTTTTTCTTTTCAACGAGCTGCCTGTCCGTTTTGAGCAGCCGCTGTGCTGGCCGAGCCTGCTGCCCTTGCCCGCATGGCCGGTCAAGGCCGAGTACCGAACATGGGGTCTCTGAGTCGAATGTCAGATATTGCTATTTTGTCTTGTGGTAGGTGGTGGCGTGCCACTGACTTGTCACAACCCCGGATCAACGGCCACCGGAAGTCACGCGCAGAAGCACTACTAGTAGGCATCTCCGGATTTTAGCAGCTTGGATCTCTTTTCTGTTCTGGAATCCGGAGACAAGAGTGGGCTATGCTTCACACAAGACTCCATAGAAGGAAAAAGAAAGCCAAGCGTAGAATACCCCATGGGCCAACTCGAGCCTGCTGGTCTGATCGTGACTCTATTTTGTGTATTTTCTGGAGAGACTGAGGGGGATCTGATGGTTGGGGCAAGTGTAAGAGTGCAGAGAAGGGCAAAAACAGAGAAAAAAGAAGCACCGCGTATAAGCCGAGTGCACTGGAAATGTGGCACGGGGGGAGCAGGGGAGAAGGAAGGGACAGGGAAAAGGAGGACAAGAAGACGCATCCTCCAGGCCTGTGATCTTCTTCTCTTCAGCACCTTTTGATCTCTTGAAATATGGTTTCCGGGGTGGCGGGGGAGGAGCAGCAACAGTATGGAGTAGGCCCGGATGTCAATGGTGGAAGCATGAGGAGGAAGAGGGCAGAGGGCAGGGCGGGGAAACCGGGGACAAATCAGGGAATAACACAAGACTGGGCAGTTTGTTGTAGGAGAACGGCCGAGAAGACAACGGCAAGTGACAGTTTAAGCTTGACAGCGTCATAGGGAGGCAGAGCGACAATGGATGACTGGGAAAAAAGAAGAAAAAAAGACCACCAGACCGGTTATTAAGGCGAGCATGGGGTGAGCGAGAGTAGTGCTGGTACTTGTCTCTTTTCTCATATGCAGTTAGGTCTCGAGGCTCCAGCAAGAACCGGCCCTTTTCACAGGGATACGACCAGCTGGCTTCTACGTCGACCGTTCCATGGACTTCTGCCGCAGAGCCTCCATTGTCAAGGGCGCTTCCTTGTATTAGGGTTAGACAGGGCACGACGTAATGGCGCTATATTCCAGGGGCATGTTTCTTGACAAGTGCTGTGGTGGAGATGGCCCAGCCTAGCTAGCCTCTGGGTTGTGGCC
>NETT01000497.1:0-14919 GCA_003449175.1 Ceratocystis smalleyi
CCCGCCCGCAAGCATTCCAACGCCATAGATGCGCGCGCGCCTGCACGGCAGTGTAGGAGCCCTTACACACTAGAAGCACACCGGGTTACTCGTCGGCCTTCTTTCATGCAGTCAAACTCTCCTCGGCCGTTGGCTTCGGATTTGCACTGCATGAAATCGTCGTTGTAGGGGCGGCATCTCGCGCCGATAAAAAAGGCTGCCGATAGCAGCGGCGCCGAAGAAGCTCCGAGTTCCTCAACCTTGGGGATATGATCCGGCATCGGTGCTAGATCATAGAGGAAGCTTTGATCGAACCTATGATGCAGGGAAAAACATGACGCAGGACGGTTAGCACGGCTCGTTGTTCGCGGAGTTTCCCGAGATTCTGCTAGTTTAATCCACAGAACATCGCATGTCGTGAATTCTGACCATCGAATAAGCCGATGGATAGAGGTAGGCAGCCTCTAGGCTGGGGGAGAACGGATCGGAGCGGCTTTATTGGGCGGAGCAAAGCCGGACAAGCCCTAACTTACTTGGGTGTTCTGGTCGACATGGTGGGCGATCGCTGTTAGGCTGGCGGTATCGAGAGATATGGTCGGGGTCGGATCGGAAGTAGATGGGCCTTAATGGGAGGATTGGCAGCAGTCTATCGCCTTCTGTTGAAAATGGAAGCTTGGTATTCCCGAAGTTGACTTGCCGCAATTGGTGGATGTTGATTGGCCGCCATCGTATTCTCTCACTTTGCAGTCACGTGCAGTGTGCATTGTGGGTTAATATGCTGCTGTGCACTAGGGTTGTTCTCGGTGAAGGCCTGTCGGTCAGAGAACAAGTCTCACCGAGACAACGACGGCTCGTGCTGCGGCGCGTTCCCTGTCTTTTCTACCTGAAAAATAAACTTCACAAGAAGCCATTGGCAAAGGAGCCCAAAATGAACTCTCAGTTCAATCTTGCTAGCTATTAAGCGTTGCGTTCTCCGTTCCGACTGTCTTTTTCATTCTCTTGCTTTGCAAGACGTGTACCGCGAGCATTCCTGGCTTGCCTTTGAGCTTAGTCATCGCTGTTTGTTGCTGTTTCTTTTTAAGGCTTCTATTCTAAGCTTGATGATAGATAACTCTTGTGCAGCTTCCATTTGACGGGCTTTTACCAACGCGGTACAAGACAACCCGGCGCATATTAGCTTGTGCCTGTTCCATAGCTAGACCGCTCCCCCCTCCCCTCCCCAAAGCCGCGTCACTGCGTATTGCTGCTAGAATGAGCTTTGGATTTGGGTCGACAGTGGCCAACGCCGGCACTAGCTCGGTCTTTGGCAAGCCTCTGTTCAATGCCTCCACCACAACTGCTCAGCAAACGCAGCAACAATCTCAGCAAATTGGTGCTAGTATATTTGGCAATACAATGACTCAGCCACAGCAAACCCAAGCCCAACAACCAGGCCTGCCCTCTCTATCGCAGTCTCAGGCGCAGCTTACCAACTCGTTGTGGCAGCCGTCGCGCGAGGCACCTCGTACGCTTTTTCTCCCTACTCCCTGAAGCCAGCCTGGCGCAGTACTCTCTAACGCTATTCCTTCTCTATCCTACAGACCAGCGCCCTGTGCAAGACCAGATCATGCAAGTTCTCGAGAAATGGGACACGACAAATCCTAACTGCGTGTTCCAACACTACTTTTACAACCGCGTTGAAGAAGCGAACGTCCCATTTTACAAGCCCGGCCCCCACGAGAACCCCCGCGAATGGGAAGAGGCTCTCCAGAAGAAGCCCGCCCCCGGCTTTATCCCCGTCCTATGCACTGGCTTCCAGGGCATCTCGGAGCGTCTCAAGACCCAGCGCCGTGCCGTCGCCGACCTCAACACCCGCATCCATCAGATTAATAGCAGCCTGGATGCAATCCTGTCACGGCACGATCTGGCTACAAGCGTGCGCGCAGCCGCCGCGCGTCGTAGACATGTGGTTCTACAGGAGCGTTGTATGAGCTTTGCTGCCAAAGTGCAGGTGTTGCGTAACCGCGGCTATGCGCTCAGCGGCGAGGAAGATGATATGCGGCTCAAGCTGCACGCGCTAGAGACGGCGGTCAATGATCCGGCTATGAGCGCTAAAGAGGAGGAGCTTTGGAGTAGGCTGATTGTGTTGAGAGGATACGCTACTTCTCTTTCACAGGAGCTCAACAAGCCGATGTCACAAGTGGACGAGAGTCTGGACGAGGAGACAGAGCTGAAGCTGAAGAAGGTGAGGCTTGAAACCGCATTTATGCATTTATGGTGTCGCGAAGACGGTATTTGCTAACTCTGTGACTATAGGTTCTGGAAGACTACGACAAGCAGCTGCAGCATCTCAAAAAGGAAGTTGAGTCGATCAAAGCGCAGTACGAGGTCATGCAAAGGGGAGTGGAATAGGTGTTCGTCCTGTATCGTCGACATGGGGGTCCATTCAGTGGCAGGAATGATTCCATAGGGGTGTTTGCTTTTCTTTTCTTCTTTTTTTGTTCAAGCCTGAAAAAAAGAGCCGACAAGTATATCCTATGATGTCACGTAGCCATGCAAAGTCTTCGTGAGTGACCCAAGAGAACCTTCTGGCGTGATTCACGAGGATCATGGTTGCAAATAGGAGCACTTGTAAACAAAACTACAGTTAAAGATGTTGTCTTGAAATCATAACTAATGTACACACTCTATTGCGAGTTTGGTATCGTGAATGGAACGAACAACCGTGGGCCATGTATACAAGCAGTATTGTGCTTAGAATATCATTTTCACGGCATCAATGGCAAACGGGGCTGCGGGTTGGAGGTTAGTAACTAGGCGACTGGCAAGGTCAGGCGCACCACCACAACAACGTACACAGGTATAGCACAACAGCTGCAACGACAGAGCGTTGGATGGCGAAAGACGCATCGGCTTCCTGCTGGCGGATCTCCTCCTCGGAGGGCGGGGGCGGCTGAACTGTACGAGATCGTTAGCGGCATGAAGGGGGCTGGCTGGCAAGCTGGGCCACAGACGCGACTTACAGAACATGATGGGGTATCGTTATAGGACGAAGATGATTTGTGCAAGGCTGAAGAGCTGTTTACATCGTTGTGATGTAGAAAGAAATTCTTTGATAGTGGAGGTGGAGACGCCTCTTCGGCTGATCTGTGGCTGATTGTGATAAGATAAGACGGCCCCAATTCTAGATGTACGCATCACGACAGGCACTACTACTGCTTTCGCAGACAGACGTTCAGGGGTGGCAGACGTGAGAAAGCCTCCTTTATGCTAGCCTCCGTATGCCAGAAGTCAAATGAAGCCATAGTGTAGCTAGTGAGATGTAAGACACTTCACCGCTTTGCCAAGATGCTATTGAACATGCTGGATTGATTTCACATGTTAGACTCAACGCCTATTGCTCTCAACCTTTTTGTGGACACAATGAGAAAAGAAAACTAAGCGAGTTTCCCGGCGGGAACAGGTTGAGGAGACAAGCTCATTAGAGTCCAAACCTATGGCGGCACACAAGTGTTTACATCAACATGTAATGTAGGTATCCGTGTGCCAAGCCGGTACCGAACAGTCTAATCGGCACACGGCTTGCTTGCCGCAAAGGAGGGGGAAGCAAGGAAACCGAATATAAAGAACCGAAACGGCACTCGAGCAACCCTTGAAAAAAAATAAAAAGCTTGAGAATTTCTGACTCTGATAATCTGCTAGCCTAGCCGGTTGTCCGCGGGAACCTCTGTAAGCTAGACACCCCGGCAAATCACAAGCAGCCTGGAGCCTCGGAGACATGGTAGGAGTGGTTCCTTGCGAAGTACGGTACAAGGATGAAAGGATTGTTAGATATCAAAGTGTATACTTATCGAGAGAGTGAGACTTGAAGATATGTGCTGTTACTTACTGTACTGTACGTGTGTGCGCATTTGCCGAGAACACGCTGTATGCGAACATGGCAATAGATGCTGTGCAGACTAGCCATTAGACACAGCATGTCTTTATGCGACAGAGCGATCAGTATTCGTATAGCTTGGCTTGGATATAGTAGTTGCACCATCGTCGGTTCACGCAAAAACACAGGGAAGTAACCAGCGCAAACTTGCCTATCTGAGCAAGTACTTGCCTACCCCATTTCGCTGTCGTCCATTGTCAACCACTGGATTTCGTTCCATTATCGGCGCCCTTTCCCGCAATTTCCTCTTCTTGCCTTATTTGCTCTTTCTATCTTTGTCTAGAACAAGCCCTATTTATTTTTTTTCGTCTTGTTTGTGGCCCTCCAATCTTTTCCCCTTCTTGATTTTTCCCCTCTTAATTTCTGGCTTCATTGTATTGCTTCTTCATTCACCTCCCGTTTTGCCCTTATATCATCCCTCCCCTCTCTCCTCTCCCCTCTCCCCTTTGGTTCCGCGAAGTCCGCTCTTTTCTTCTGCTCGGGGAAACCCTCTTTTTCCTCTGCCCAATTTCTTCCCGTATCAAGCGAGCAAAAATGTTTGCTAGGAAGGCCGCTGCGGGCCGCTTGGTTAGGCCTTTTGTCCAGACGCAATTCCGATCGGGCATCTCTCGCTATGACTCTGCGGCTTACATCGGCTCCGTTGCACTAGAATCACGGCATCTCACTTCTTCCGCGCCTTTGGCTTCGCCTGCAGAATTACCCGATGCTTTGGCTAGAGACAAGCTGTACCCACTGCTGGTACCTCCATCTAACACCTTTTCGCGTCGGCATATTGGCCCCACTGGCGACGATGTTACTGCGATGATTAGCAAGCTGTCTCCCCCCGCCAAGTCCATAGACGATTTCATTGCTCAGGTTGTCCCCCCTGAGGTCCTCACGGCTTCTCGTGAGCTGCTCATCAAGCCTGCATCAGCAGATGGCCGGAAGACGGCATCTCTGCGTGAGCTGGACGTCGCAGCAAATGCTGCTGTCATGGCTGCCCGCAATAAAACCCCAACCTCTTTCATTGGCGCGGGCTATCATGCTACCACTACTCCGGCTCCTATTGCTCGTGATGTACTGCAGAATCCCGCTTGGTACACCTCGTACACTCCGTACCAACCTGAAATCTCGCAGGGACGCCTTCAGTCGCTATTGAACTACCAGACCATGGTATCTGATCTGACTGGCCTTCCTATTTCTAACGCTAGCTTGCTTGATGAGGGCACGGCTGCCGCTGAGGCCATGACCCTTTCAGTCAACATCCTGCCTGGATCGCGTTCCAAGCGTCCCAACAAAACCTTTGTTGTTTCTGATCTTGTGCATCCCCAGACGATTTCCGTACTCAAGAGCCGTGCTCAGGGTCAAGGTATCAACCTCAAAATTGTTGATTTGGCCGCTGAAACTGCTGTTTCTGATATCAAGGCCCTCGACAAAGATCTTCTTGGTGTCCTTGTGCAGTACCCTGATACTAAGGGTGGTGTTTGTGATTTTCGCACTCTTGCCGAGGCCGTACATGCTACTGGTGGCCTGGTAGCTGCTGCCACGGATCTCTTAGCTCTTACTGTCCTGACCCCCCCTGGTGAATGGGGCGCTGACGTCGTGTTTGGCACTGCCCAGCGCTTTGGCGTTCCACTCGGTAATGGTGGCCCTCATGCTGCGTTCTTCGCTGTGACTGAAACCCATAAGCGCCGCATGCCCGGCCGTCTGGTCGGCGTGTCACGTGACCGCCTCGGCAATCGTGCCCTGAGACTTGCTTTGCAAACTAGAGAACAACACATCCGCCGTGAAAAGGCGACTAGCAATGTTTGCACTGCTCAGGCTTTGCTGGCCAATATGGCTGCCTTTTACGCCATATACCACGGTCCCCAAGGTCTCAAGACCCAGGCTGAGACTACCATAGGCCTAGCTCGCCTGGTTCAGTTTGTTGCCGATCACTACGGCTTCAATACTATTAAGAACACAAGCGACCCTGAAGGCCGTGTGTTTTTTGACACTGTTGTTCTTAACTGTGGTGAAAATGCTGCAAAGGTTCTCGATACTGCTGTTGAATATGGCTGTAACCTGAGAGACTTTGAAAACGGCCAGGTTGGTATTAGCATGCACGATTCTCTTGGCACCGAAACACTGTACAACCTATTGTCTGCCCTTAAAGCCAATGCCGTGAGCAATAGGGACTCCGCTGTTGGTGATCTTATCGCAAAGTACTCTTCCCAGTATGGGCGCTTCTCCGCAGACTCTCTACCTTCCCAATTCAGGCGAAGCTCAGCTTATTTAACCCATGCTACCTTCAACTCTTATCATAGTGAGATGGAGTTTGTGCGTTACATGCATCATCTACAGTCCAAAGATTTGTCCTTGGTTCACTCTATGATTCCTCTAGGGTCTTGCACGATGAAACTCAATGCTGCTACTGAAATGTCTCTCATCTCACTCCCTGGGTTTTCACAACTGCATCCTTATGCTAAAGAAGACCAAAAGGAGGGCTTCAAAGTATTTGTTAGCGAGCTAGAAAAGCAGCTGACTACTATTACTAGCATGGATGGTGTTTCGCTTCAGCCTAACTCTGGTGCCCAAGGCGAGTTTGCTGGTCTTCGTGCTATCCACCGCTACCATGAGGAAAATGGAGGCAAGAAGCGTGATATCTGTTTGATTCCTGTCTCTGCCCATGGAACTAACCCTGCCTCGGCTGCCATGGCAGGTATGCGTGTTGTTCCCATCAAGTGTGATACCACTACTGGGAACTTGGACATCGCTGATCTGGAGGCCAAGTGCAAAAAGCATGCTGATGAACTTGGCTGCATTATGATCACTTACCCCAGCACCTTTGGTATCTTTGAACCTGACGTTCGAAAGGCCTGTGATCTTGTGCATGCCTATGGCGGCCAGGTATACATGGACGGCGCCAACATGAATGCCCAGATTGGTCTTACCTCTCCTGGTGAGATTGGCGCTGATGTGTGCCACCTGAACCTACATAAGACATTCTGCATTCCTCATGGTGGTGGTGGCCCTGGCGTTGGTCCCATCTGTGTCAAGAAACATCTTATTCCTTACCTGCCAGGCATGAGTCCCGAAGCTGCCGAACCCATGGTTTCAAGTGCCCCTTATGGCAGTGCCAGTATTCTTCCAATTACATGGTCGTATAATCACATGATGGGTATGTTTCTTTTGCACTTTGGGCTTTATTATAATTGTTGCTCGACCTCTGATAATAACCAACTTGAACATCTAGGCACTGAGGGTTTGCAGCGAGCTACGCAGGTTTCTCTGCTCAATGCAAACTACCTTCTTTCACAGCTATCACCGCACTACCCAATCGTATACACTAACAAGAATGGGCGCTGCGCTCATGAGTTTATCATTGATGCCCGGCCATTTGAAAAGACGGCTGGAATCGCTGCCATCGACATTGCCAAACGTCTCCAGGACTATGGCTTCCACGCGCCAACAATGAGTTGGCCCGTACCTAACACTCTGATGATCGAGCCCACTGAAAGTGAGAGCAAGCAGGAACTAGACCGCTTCATCGAGGCCATGATCTCTATACGCGGCGAGATCCGCGAGATCGAAGAGGGACACCAGCCGCGCGAGGCCAACGTCATGCGTAATGCACCTCACCCACAATGTGACATTATTAACGGCGATGGTTATGGCAAGTGGGAACGGTCGTACTCGAGAGAGAAGGCTGCTTA
Organism: Ceratocystis smalleyi; assembly: GCA_003449175.1. Classification (NCBI taxonomy): domain Eukaryota; kingdom Fungi; phylum Ascomycota; class Sordariomycetes; order Microascales; family Ceratocystidaceae; genus Ceratocystis; species Ceratocystis smalleyi. Next base: position 7,570 of record NETT01000497.1, read on the forward strand.
CCCGCTGCCGTGGCTGCGCGAGAAGAAGTTCTGGCCCAGTGTTGGCCGTCTGGATGACAGTGAGTTGTATTCCTGCTTTTCTTTTCTTCGTGGGTACTCTCTTACTAACCTTTGTTTCTAGCTTATGGTGACTTGAACCTGTTCTGCACCTGTCCCCCGGTTGTTGACACCACTAGCGAAGCTGTATAAACGGTAGTCGGCCGGGTATTTGCAGCCATCGTGCCCTAGATCTATTGGGCCTTTCTTTTCTCCGACTTTTGCTTTCCTAAAATGGCGTTTCTTGTTTTTCTTGTTCGTTCTCTGCATTGAATCCTGGTGGGCATTTCAACAGCGCCGTCTGAAGACTATATATGATATTTGGTTTATCCCCCCCCCCCCCCCCCGTTTTTTCTGGAGGTCTTTATTTTCGTACGCCCTCTTTTTCTGAGGGGGGAGCTTTCTCGAGGCTCTTATTTTGGATTGTCTCTTCAACTTCACTCCATCTCAACATTGTTGGTTGTATCTTTTGCTCTTTAAACAAGGGTAAAGGAGGTGGTTATTATCTCTTGGCTTTTTTCAACAGCATATGCTCAACTATATATACTATTTCTTTTTTCTCCATGTAAGAGAAAACTACAGCGAGAAAACTTGATATTGATTTGCAAAAACATTGCTTCTACTGTAGTGGTCATTGGCCGTGTGTATCGATCGCTTCCGAAGCAATTTGCGTCTGATCTTGTCGCATTTGACCATACTATCGTCATTTCGTTTTCCCAAGATGGAAAGGAAATTTACTTTTGTTATTTTATTCTACCCTGTGCCTCCCAAATATCCATAAGATCATAAGTAAATAAAGCAGCGTATCGTAACGAGAAGGCAAATATAGCTGACTATTCTAGGCATCAAACACAAGAACCACGCCATCATCACCTGCTGAAATAACCCGTTCACCCGTGTCACCCTGTACAAACCCTAGCACACCACCGCCTTCCCCATCGCCGCGATGACCCTTCCACTCCTTGACTAGACACTGGTCAGCCGCAGCGCGCAGATCCCAGCGACGGATGGCACCGTCCATGCCACATGAGGTGACCATCCATGTACCAGGTACAAAGTCAAGCTTAACAACAGAAAAGTCTTCGTGAGCCCCAGGCAGTGTACGACGTAAGGCGAAACGCCGCGATGCGTCAAACACAGCAATAGTGCCGTCAACACAGCCTGCGGCTAGCAACGTGATCTGTGACTGGCCGGCGCCAACAACGGGCGACGAGAATGAGAGTGCCTCAGCCGTATCATTGAGGGTCTGTAATGATGCTAGAATCTGGCCACCAGGAGATACTTCGCTAGGTGTGGAGCCTAGACGTGGTAGGGAGATGATGCGGATGCCGCCGCCAGCACCACCAACTGCAACAAAGGCCCCCTTGGGGTCGACAGCAAGCGAGTATAGCCCGCCGTCAACAGCGAAGCGCTGGTCACTGCCGGTTAGAGATACTACGCTCATGCCATTCTCGGCAGTGATTCCATGAGCCGCAGCTTCGCCAAAAACATCCCACACATACAGGGACGAGTCATCGGCCACAGTAGCCAATAGCTTGCCGTCAGGGGTCCAGGAGCCAGCTGTGCAAGATCCGGTGTGCAGGTAGTATGTGTTGACAATTTGTAGCGGGCTGGCCTTGTCCTTGGGTGAGATGGAATATACCCACACAGAGCCGTCAGATGCTCCAACAGCAAAGGTGTGCGGGTGTGCCGGGTTAGGGCAGGGCGAGATCCAGTTAACCTCGGGAACTTCAGCAGCCTCCGCCATCCACTTGAACTTTACTGGCTGGTCAGGCATGACACCAACAGCATATAGGCGAACACGGCCGTCCATGCCTCCAGACACCAAGAACTGGCCCTTGGGGAGGGTGAAGGCTAGGGCAGAGATGGAATCGCTGTGACCATCAATAGAAAACAGCGCTTTCAAGGCCACACTTTCCGGTCGTGAGTTAGGATCCGATGAGAAGCTAGGGGGAAGCACAGGGCGATTAGGGGCGGCCGAGGTATCAATCAGGTACCCCTTGCCCGGGGCATCGTCGTCCTCTCCTTCACTGCCACCAGTAGCGATCAACGAGGGATGTATGGGGTGCTGGGCAATGCAGAAGACGCTGTCGCGATGTTGGTCGAAGTAGGCAACGCTGTCGTTTTGCAGAAGAATCTCTTCGTTATCTTGGTTGTTGTCGTTGTCGTTGTTGTCGTCGTCGCTGTCTACTTCCATATCATTATCGTCGGGAATGAATTCCTCGGCAGCCTCGTCTTCGTGGAGGAATTCGTCCTCCAGTGGCTCTTCATTATCGTGGCGGTTATCGGACATGGTGTTTCCGTACGTGCGGATGTACGAATGTGTGTGTGTGTGTGTGTTGGTTGTATTTTGTCTAGAGGGAAAACAACGCGAAGAGAAGAGGAAAGGTATGATGGAGAAACACGAAGAAGGGGGTGAGCGCAGAGGGAGTACGCGGGATGATTATAAATCACAATGCAATACTAAGCAGTAATTGCTTGATTTCAACCTTGATGACAATAAATTGCTGTTTCTTCGTTTTACACTTGCGAGTAGTTGTATTTTTTTTTCGTCGCCAAATCTGGAAGGAGCGGCGGGGCTTATAAAAAAGACTTGACCTGGCTGATGCCGCGGGGCTTTTTTTCTCAAACTACTATTATGGTCCCCATATTTCTTTTTTTATATATAAAAAGCCCCACCTTTTTACTTTGGCAGCTGCTGACATCATCATCACTTCATCATGCCATATCACCAAGTTACTAGAGAGAGTAGCAAATACTCGCTCCAATCGGCTTTATCCTAATTCAACAAGATTATAATGTACAGTAGTTTACAGGCAGAAACTGACCACGTCTCTACAAATCACGGTCATCTCTCCCAACCATGACTTGAATCTCGGCCACTTCACCACCAGCCCCATTTCTTTTTGCGGCCAGCAGCCAGCTTCTGCAGATTCATCATGCGCAACTTCTCTCTGCTGCGCGGGTCCAGCAAGGCCTCCTCTCTAATCCAGCGCTGCGTTCGTGAAAGATCATTGCGCTCGTCAACCATCATCTTGACACGTTGGATTTTGCGTAGTTTGACGAGTCCATACCAGCATACTGCCACAGAGCATAGTATCGATGCTCCCGTAACAGCGGCAAATCCCCAGTCAGACTCCTCAATAAAGTTTTCCAAGTTCATTCCGTAGAGGCCGGCCATAAAGGTACCCATTGCAAGACCCAATGTACCCACGCTGAACTTGAGATCAAGTAGCATGAGGGAATTGCGGTTTGCGTCTAGGATGGCGCGAATTCTGGGCGGGGAAATGGTTAGTTGGTACTTTGAAAATAGCTGCACAAAGAAAATCAGACTAGACTTACATTTCTTCGGTATTGCGGATGCTGGACACTAAGTTGCCAGCTTCCTGTACAATTTCGTCGCATAGTTTATGGTACGACTCAAGCAGCAGCTCGATTTCCGTGTGGTCATCATCACCACGGAACAAATCGTGGGTTTTCTCCGTCAGATACATAGCCGACAGATCATCGTCAGCCTCTAGCAACTCCTCAATGGCGTCTCTAACGAGTTTAGCCTTTTGCTCAAATGTAGTCACTTTCTTAGACAGAATGAGAAGCAGGCGTAGCTTATGTCTATCAATGTCATCTTCAAGCTCGCTCAAAATGTGAATGATAGGCTCCCGAACAGACTCGAAGTCGGCTTCCAATTCTGATGTGACTGAGGTCAGCACTGCTTCGAGAGCCCTGAACTCGTACGGCAGGCCGGCACCGATAGTAGGATTCTTCTGCTTGAGCTTTCCCTGAAGATCGTACATGAAGGCTGACTGTGAGTGGGAAGTTTGAGACCCATACACGTCAAAAAGAAGCACCCGGTCGTGCTTGATGAGTACCTTGAGGTGTAAAAGGTTGATTAGTATAGCCGATGGTCGCACAAGGATATGCGGAAGATTCGATGAGTCAATCTTGCGCAGATCACGGGGCAATAGGCCATACTGGAAGAGAACAGGGCTTATTAGCATGCGGAAGACAGACACAAATAGGGGGCCTTGAATTCGACCTACCTTGGCAATCAACTCGGTCTTTTTAAACTCGCTGTCAGTCAAGCTGACCTCGCCGTTCTCATCTACTTCAGTACAGCGAAGTCGTGGCTCCAAAGCAGCTTTTGCTGTCAGTGTGCGGCGTGGATTGAACATATAGCGCTCTTCCATAGCCTGGGTCTCGGCGTCTTTGTTCATAGAGCTAATGCGCATATTGAATATACGTTCACGCCATGACAATATCCGCTCTTCCTCGCCACTACCACAGCTTGGGCCTGATGCCTGTGTCCGTCCGGAGCCAGAGAAGCCACGCGCCGGGCCAAGAGAAGGTGTCCGTTTGAGGACAGGCAATGTCAGAATTGAGGAAACAGTGGCGGGATTCACTGGAGTTATCCGTACAAGCGGGTTAGCCGCATTTGGGGGAGGAATCGGGCTAGTTGTTGCGTTATAGCTTCCATTGCCGCCATGGCTGCTGTAGACCCTGATTCCCCGCGACTCATTCCCGAGAACCCTGCATCGTGGACTGAAGAATGGCCGATTCTCAGACTGGGCACGTAGAAAGCGCAGCAAGGCCCGGGACGGCACTGGGGTTCGAGATCGCAAGGATGAGGACATGCTTGCTCGGGTGTATGCCGACATGTGACGTATCGAGAAGTCGGCGGAGTTGTATTATGGAAACGGAGCAGCAGGCCGAAGACTGAGGTGATCCGTTGGTGGAGAGCCGCCTAGTCAAGCAAGAGGTATATCTACTTCTCGTTTAAGGATAAAAGCAGTGGAAGAAAAAAGCAAGAGCCCGCCAGCTTTAGGACATCTCTAGTGAAGAAAAATAAGAAGAGGCAAGTCTAGTAGCCATTCTGCTTGGTCCGTGAACCTCGACGGAAATTTTGAACATAGGCGACAAGGCTAAAAAGAAGGTTAGCGTCAGGCCAAGACAAGACTACAGGGCAACCTGTGGTGACTAAGCGATGCAGCTAAATGGCAACTACGAGCCCCTTTAAAGCGTTGCGATTAGGAATTTGTACCAAAGCACATAACCATACTGGGTTGGGTTGGGTTGGGTTCCGACGTTTGTCCTATATGAATCCTCCCTGTTTCTTCGTTGCTTTTAAAACCATGCCTTGTTTAATCTGAACAACGACTCTATCTACACAGCGGATACAACGAACACAAAGATATACAAATTTAAGATATCAGGGCTCATTTTTCCATATTGCTTCTTCTTGGTCTCCTCGCCACCTGCCTTGGCTGTAGCGAGGCTGGGCTTAATAAGTGCATGAAAGACTCGCTACCAAGTTGCCCATACACAGCCCACCAGATCTTGGGGCTCTTCATCATCATCCACAATCTGCTGGCAGACCGAGCAGCTCTATACCGAAAAGGCGTCCTATACTTTGAACTCGGGCTGTTTTTAACTACAAAAACATGTCTTTGACGCCCATCAAGGTACGGGGCTCGTATCGCCGGAGAAAAAGGTCTTTCGGCTCAATCAACCCTCACAATGAGACACATACACATGGTGACTCCACGCATAACACAGCCAAGTCTGCGCAGCTCATTTCACACGCTATAGAATCTCACGCCGGACCATGTATACCGCATAAGAACGGCTCAGACTTGTCGTGGAAGCCTGCCCTAAGAGTACCGACAAAGGCTTGGGCTAACCGGCCAGCCCAGCCTCGGCTTGCGGTAGCCAAGAGCCGCCTCCTGGAGACATTGCCTGTTGAGATTTTGGAGATAATTTTCATGTACGCTGATAGCGTTTGCTTCCCACGGGCATCTCCACTGCTTGGCCGCGCCTTATCAAGCCGCAGTCTATTGGTTGCCTTCACAATGTACCGCTTTGAGTATACATGGGACTTTTACCACGGTCTCTCTACATATCGCGATGTTGACTTTGCTCAACAAGACCTAGAACGTCTAGACTCTATGGATGTAAATGGAGATCTCGAAGTGAGTTTGCGCTTTTGTCTTCCGTTCCAGCTCTGCTTCTTCCTCATTTCCGCCTCCGCTATTCGCCCTGCAAATTCTCCCGTTTTTATGTCGCTTCTTTTTTGAGTTTCCGAATGATTCTGTCTCTCTGTCTCACATCTAGCTAACTCGCTCTTGCCACGCGTAGATGGAAGTCATCACACAGCCATGGCTCAACTACGATGTCTTTGTGGGGGCTCTAGAAATGTGGCACAAGAAGCGCAACATGAAGCACTGGTTTGCATGTCCCAAGTCAAGAGCCGAAGGGTATTTCGGCATACGAGAGTCCATAGAAGAAGGGTCCACGGATGTGCGCGCAGTAGGCACAAGCCCATACACAATGGAAACTCTGGACAACTCGCCTACCCATGCGCCTTCAGTTTCAGCCCCCCCTTCCTCTTCTTCTTCTTCTTCTTCTTCACTATCCTCCCCTCCGCCGACTACCTACCCACAAGTGCCGCCCACATGCATTTGCACATCGCCGATGAACATAGAAGCATGTATCGAAAAGTACTGGGCCATGTACCGTGAAAGCACCGCGTTTAGGGATGTTCTTTCAGCCGAATTCTCGGTACACGAGAGGTACCCCCTCTGCTACATGCATTCAACGCCGCCTTTTATCGAATATAGCCCCAGGCCAAGCCCCAAATTGCAGGCTTGCAATAGCCCCATGGGCTTTCGGGAGTCCCCCGACATTCCAACTAACAAGAGCCAGCTACCGCGTATCAAGGGCATCACTGGCTTCCGGTGCCCAACATCATACAACAAAGTGGTTCTGCCAAAGCATGTGGTTTTAGGGAAGTGGCTTGAAAAAAGCGCGTTTGAGTGCAGCCAGGGAATTGACCTGGCAGAAAGCGATGGCATAGAAACGTGTGCTGAGATAGCCAAGCGGGTAAAGTTAGTTTTTCTCCTCGCCCGCCACGAACATGACGACCCATACCGTACCCAGCTTCCAGCATCCAGAGACTGGGAAACAGACGCACAGGCGTTTCAGTGGATGTTTGAGTGTTTGGAGCAGTATGCAAAGCAACCACCAATGGCACATGTCCGCAGCTGGAGCATACCGCCAATTGAAGTAGTGGCATTAGTGCTGATTTCAGCGAGAGCCAGATTCTGGCCAGCAAATGTGTGCATGCGCTACTATCAGCTGTGTAATATTCTATATACTCAGGTGAAGCAAAAGGCAGCCGATCTGCAAATGACGGAGGACTATCAAAGTCAGTGCTGGACAGCAAGATATGAGGAGATTGCATTCTTGGTTTCATTTATACGGTCTCACTTGGGACAATGCATGACAGAACAGTGAAGGCCTGAAGTGGCCGGGCAAAAG
>NETT01000498.1:0-17664 GCA_003449175.1 Ceratocystis smalleyi
GAACCCCATGCCGACCCTCTTTCTTTCTTTCTTCGTTTCTTCGTTTCTCCGTTGTTTTTTTTTTCTGTTTTTCTTCATACCGTTTCTCATGACTCTGGTGCCTTTGCCTCCACCTCGTTCTTTTTTGTCTCTGTTCGTCGACGTCAAGCCTGCTTCGACGTGTCACTGAGTCGGCACGGTGTTTCAGCGCTGCCTAGCTCCATGCTATAGATCCATATACACACATAAATACGCATTCACCACACACGCACACAAACACGCCCACATCTCCCTAGCTCTTTACCTATTGGCCACCACTTGCCCAACGCTTCCCCCCCCCCCATTAGTGCCTCTCCCGGTCGTCCTCCCCGCCCATGCCGTCCCGCCACCCAGCCCCGGCGCCCTCCTCGACCCAGCACCAGCAGGACCAGCAGAACTATTGCCGTTACCAGCAGCAAACACACCAGCATACCGCCTTCCTGATAATCGACCTAATCACACGCTCGCTCGTCATTGCCGGTAGTATCAGCATCATCGCGCTTGCCGCCAGTGTGCAACGTAGCTGTGGCCTAGCCTTTGTCAAGGCATATATCCTGGTATGTATCACCGGCCTCGCTATTTTGCTCTGCTCATCTGGTGCAGGGGCTGACTCGTTTTTCGCCTAGGCGTCTATCTTGCTCTTCCTCTCGGGGTGTGTTTTCGTGCGAAACGCCTTGCAGGTGTCCGGGCCCCGGCTCTGGCTGCTCCCGCACCGAGCTAAGCATCAAGCATCCGCTCCAGATACGGAAACCGGCACATCTGCCTCTCCACTCCATCGCCCCCGCCACCGCTCAGTTCTCCCGCCACCGCCGCCATACCAGCTGCCCGCACCCACAGGGGCAGACCCTGCCTCACCATCAGGATCCTCTCGCATCGCATGCTTGTATGTATCTATCATCGATGTTTTGGGGTGCATCGTTGCTTTACTCGGACTGTTCTTCACGCTCCTTGCCGACCAGCATTTGCTTACCCCTTCATCCGCGTCACCGGCGACTCTAGCCGTGCGAGCAACGCTTCAAGACGGGGAGGTGTGGGAGGGCGGTTCAAGACAGGTGAAGATATATGTGCTGTTTGGGCTAATAGCGTAAGTCACTGGTTTTCATTAGCATGCTAGGCTTGGCGCTTGTCGAGCCCAAGCTTAGTCCCATCGTACTAGCTCGTGCTAACTCATCACTCCAACAGTGCAGTACAATTCACACTCGCCATGTCAAACTGTTTTGCGTTTTGTTTACACGCCTCTCCAGCGCCCAAGAGCGGACGCTGAAAATAATTAGAACGATAATGAATAAAACAAAAACAAAACAAAATATATACAAAATATACACATATAGGGGACAGACATTGAATGACTAAGTGATGGTCCAAAGCAGAAGGAAGGGAGATTGTGCCAAGCTTGTGCCAAGCTTGTGCAAGTCTTGTGCAAGTCGTGTGCAAGTCGTGTGCAATGCTTGTGCAAGGCACGTCCCAAGTCCTTCATTAAACAACGTCTTAATCACAAACCCTATTGTTCTTTGTCGGCCAAAAAAAGTACCGATCCCGATCCCGACCCCCATCCATCTCCATCGGGCCCACAATTACCAACCACCACCAACCTCCTTCAAATTTCCACACCCCACCCTCACTTGATATCCACAATTCTGCCAGCCCTCGTGCTGTGTACACCGCCCTGGCGATATAAAAAGACAGCTGGGCCTCCTCTCTTTGCAGATTTTCTTTTTCTTCTTTTCTTCTTCATACTTACCTTATTCCGGTGTCCGGGGATCAAGAAGCCTGGACACCAGGTCGGGTGGCCTGCATTGCACATCGCGGAGTTGCCCGGCTTCGATTGTCCTTCGGGGCCATCGGGGGTGGAATTTTTGATTTTTCTCATCTTAATAGATGCATGTCTATTCTGATTTTTTTTTTTCGTTATTGCGACGGCTGGTCTGTCGCCATGAGGAAGAAAATATTCGCGCCAAGTGCATGGTGCCCAAATTGTCACCCCATTCCGTTCACGTGACGACGTGTTGTCTCAACCCACCACCAACCAACCCAGCGTCAGACGACTGACTACACCAATTAGTAGGGCCCATGTAATCCGTATTCTGCCACTTTTATTTTTCACCGCCTTCTATTTCTATAAGTGCCTCCTATCGTCAACCTCTCCCACTCGCTCATTCTCTCACCGCCCTCCTGATCCTACCGTCCATTCCCACACCCGTCCGTCCTCGTCGCCCGTATACACTCCTGTTGGCATTGCCATGATACATGTGATTGCCCCTGCCGGTGCTTGCTCACCGTTGCTGCCCGCGCCGCTCTTGTTCACAGACTCTGGGTTGTTTAGCATGCGGACTGCCTGTAGTGCCCAGCAGCCGTTCTTGATCACACGCTTCCATACTGTTACTTTGCCACGACGGTGGCCAGTAAAAATCAGGCCATTCTCCACCCATTCGGCTCCAGAACCGTCGTAAAAGGCGACTGTATGCAGCGTGTCTTCGTCATCGGTGTTGGAGGTTGTTGAGAGTGACGACGGCAGCGATGATGTCACCCGTTGGTTCAGAATCACCTCACCGTTGATATTGTACAGCACCACAGAATTGCCTGCACCAATCAAGATGTCGCCATTGGCTTCACTGACTGCAACACTCTCTACTCGCTGGTTGTTAGGCACGTGCAATCTGCGCACAAATTCCAGGCGGTTCAAGTCCCACACGCAGGCCTGTCCCTCGCTGATACTCACCAGCATGCTAAATGCTGTGCTGGCAGCAAGTATCTCAACAGGCCGACGATGGCCGAAGAGCGCCTTGCGTAGCGCGAGATCTACCGGTCGTCCGTGTGACGTGTGCATGGCAAAGACACTGATGACACAGTCTTCGCCAGCTGTAACAAGTGTTTTAGAGTCAGGCACCAGCACGGCTGAGAGCGGCGCTGAATGAAGGTTCTCGCAGAGCCCGGCGGACTTGCGCGATTCTGAGAAGAAGAAGCGGATGGAAGCATCGGCAAAGCCAAAGTCAAGATACTTTTCATAGGGCGCAAAGTGGCGTCGGAAGGGCGAGGCAACCAACAGGCGGTCAAGCTTAGTCGCGTAGATCAGGGACGCTACACGATGATGCGTTTCTGCAGGAACTCGGGTTAGTAGGAATAGAGGAGGGATTGGAGAAAAGCTACAGAAATCAACCAACTAGACTCACCCAATATTGGGGCTGCCACACGCGTTAGCCCGTAGACCGAAGTATCAAGTCTGCGGCCTGGCGGATGCATGTTCTCGCGCTGGGGGTGGGGCCTGCTAAAGATCATTTTGGGCGTTTGGCCAAAGTTGTGAATGACTCCGGCAGCAATGCGCTTTTCCTGTAGATCCTCGATATCGTCGAGATTGCGTGCGCCTTCGTATGACTGCCAGTGGAAAACATTCATGTTGTCAACGGCCTGCTCTCCCACCTGCTTGTAACCAAACACCAAGTCTATCCATGCGTGCAGGTTCTGGCTGACGTATGGACACTCGAGAGCCTCACGGTTTTTCTGCACGAATATTTTGGGGTCGCCATGGGCCCATGGGGGCAGTTCAACATGGTCAACCGGCGTGCCTGTGCTTTCGCGCGTGCCAAAGGCATAGTCATTGATGTTGCTGAGGAACTCAGGTAGGCAAAAGAACTCAGGAATCAGCTCGCGAACGTCGGTCTTGTGCTCAGCGGATGCGCTTCGCCACGCACTGGGGATACTGTGAAAGAGGCGATCAGCATGGTCAAAGGCGCCACCCTGCAATAGGATAAAGGAGTGCACAAAGGGCGGCAGGCGAATCAAATATGACGATACAATCATAGCAGTACTGTAGTGCGTGCCGTAGTGGAAGGGCTTTTCGCCAATCTCAGCCAAGGCTGCGTAGTTTTCATGGTACGCCGATATGCGTCCTGGGGTTTGGGCACCCATAGGTTTGCTCAGGTCACGGAAGGTAGCAGGGTCGTTGAGATTCAGCTCCGTGCTGGTGTAATCAGCCAAGACCCACGGAAACACAGGGTATTGTGTGAGGTCGTTGAATGTACGCCCAGCCATGGTGTTGACCATCATTAGGTAGTGAAAGTTGGACATTTCACCTCGCTGCCAACGCCGGGTAACAGCGTGGAGTGGGTTAGATGTTGCTTGCGAAAACAGTCCACCAATGCGTGATCCAAGGCCAAAGCCGGTCGGCGTATCGTCGGCAACACGGAGAACCCGCAAGCTTTCCAATCGCCAGGCATCATCATTTGATGGAGCCGCAGCTCCGGTACTGTGCGGTGCCTTTCGCGATAGTTGCATAAACAAGTCATTGCGCCGTATGGGATCGATTGTAGTCAGGAGATAGCTACGGCCATCGGTAAAGAACACCTCAATAGCGACGTCACGAAACAAGAAACGCCGCTTACTAATGCTTAGCACATGGTCCCAGCGCCAGTACCGGCTCTCCTGCTCCATCGATCCCATGCCAGCTGATGTGGCTGTGGCTGTAGCTTTGGGGTCCATGATGATTTGGGAGTATGGATCGCGTTCGTCAGGCGGGGCCTGCCAGGCATTCACAATCTCCCCGGAAGCACAGTGGAACACGCCATCCATCATGTATAGCGCGTCTTTGCCAACAATAAGAATACCCTCGGCCGCTTCCAGTCCTATGATGCGCGAGATATTGAATACAGCTTGGACCGAGTCATCAGGCTGCAATCTTCGCATGACCTTGCGGTTTTTGTCTTCGAAACCGTCATCGCCGCCATCAGCAGCATCATTGGGATCATCAATGAGCTCAAAGTCGTCCTCGGGCGAGAAGCCGTCTGGCTCGCCCTGGGTTTCAGCTTCGGCATCACCATCTGCCAAGACTTCTGGAAAGGCTTCGCCATCTAATGGATGTTGTTCCCCTGAGGGATCTGTGACGATAGAAATCGAGGCCGACTCAACCGACAGCGTAGACCGCGTGTCTGAAACAGCACGTGATCTGGGCTGGCCGGGGCCGCCAGAAGCAGGCAATGGGGTATTTACTCGGAGCGAAGCTGCGGCTGCTGTCATAGACATCACACTAGCGTCGGTGTGGCGGCGTTTTGGCTGATATTCGCTGTGGGCTGTCGAGTAGTCCGGAAGTAGGCGTAGCCGCATGCGATTGCGGCCCTCGGTACGATCTAGCTTCCACTTGGCAGCTGTCGGCAATTCTGCTGGATCTGGGAATCTAACTACGTCGCTAGCGTCGCTGCCGGCCCCGGGGCGAGTCAGGTGGCGATCCATTTTTGTGTAGGCATGTGTTAAAAAGACCATGTCATCGGTACGGTCCTGCATCAGCCGCTGGTGGCGCGTGTGTTCAGTGTGATAGATGCTCTTCATCCATGCACTATTGCTCATAGTGTGACGGTGAAGAACAGTGCTACGCATCATGCTTTCTGAGTGCCAGTGGCGAAGTCTGTCTTTGCGCCGAGCTAGGCGGCCACGGGCACTTTCAGCAGTGCGTTGGTTCTCGGTAGCAACGAAATCTTCCCATGACTTGGCAAGGTTTCCAAAGAAAAGTGTGTCTAGGGATTCGCGATGGTTGTCTACCCAATCAAGGAAGGCCTCATTGTCCATTTCCGTCACGACTTCAAAATCCTGAAGAAGCATTGCTATATGGTGGTTATGACTGCTATTACCACGCCCTAGGAGTGACGAGCCAACCACTGGCAGCTGCCCCGAGACTGGCCGCAGGAGCATAGCAGCTGCCTCGGGCTTCTGCACCATCATGATACGCATAATGGTAGCAGCAGCCACACGAATTGCTGGTCGGGAATCCACCAACTTAACGTACAGCTGGTACAGCAGGAGCCGCATGTACTCATCGCCACTCTCGAGGGAACTGAGAATAGCTGCTTGCCAGTACATGATCTTGTCCATGACCGCCAGAGCTTTGGCATCGTCAGAGCCGCAGCTGGCCACTGTTTCATCATCGTCCATGTCTGATAGCTGCAACAGCATTACCTTGAAGAAAGATCCTCTTAGTGTTGTCACAGCCTGGGAACATAAACGAACGCTCTTGAGAGCAGCGACATTTGACTGTTGCAGATACTCAAGACACAACCCTGTGAACTCGAGCATGCTGTCAGCTCCACCAATGAACCAGCCTGCAAAAATAGAGTCAACCACCACATGTATATTGAAGCGCGCTAGGTTCATGAGGATGCGAGGCTCTGTAATGCAGCTGAGGTTGAGCTCGATTTCAGTCTTGAGGTGTTGTATGGTGTTGCGCAAGATATACGATTCAAAGTAAGCCTGGTGTTCTTGAAAGCCCGGGGGGATTTTGCAGGCCAAGTTGAAGCCGGGAAACTCTTTGCGGTTGAGAATCTGGTCAGAGAAGATGGCAATAACCAGCTCTAAGAGTCCCTGGAGAATGGTGTTGCTGGTTTGCTGGTCCTCGGTCTTTTTAGCCTGCATAGCGTTGCTATTCTCCTCTGGTACCGTCATATGGATGTTGTTAGTCTTGCTTTCCCTGGTAACAGGAGACATCAGCGGCGTCAGACGGACCGAGCTAGGCCCTTTCTTGCGCTGTGATGAGTCTTTGCTGACGGCATCCGAAGTGAGAAGTACAAATGACGATGCCCTTTGCAGTCTTGGGGTTGAAGAACCGCCTGCGACCGAAGCTTGCGATATCAAGCCTGAGCCTAGAATACCACCGCCGCCTATCATGCTCGGTACAGTTCCCGATCGCTCTCTATGCGGCGAAGCCCGGCGTATAATCGGCGCAGCAGTGGACCCAGCCATGGGACGGATCATGACGTCGCCGCCGTCAAAAGTCAGCGTTGAATCAGTCGAATTGAGCTCGATTTCAGGGCTGACAGCATCGGTTGACACAATGATAGGGTACAAAGCGGACAGTAAAAGGCTACTGTAGTCCGAAGACAGAGCAAAATCACGGAATTCTAGAGACGAGGCATGGAGATCGGCGAGAAACCGAGTAATAGTCTGGATTACGACGACACGCATGGCAGTCTTGTCGACATCTTCTAAAGAGGAGCATTAGAGTTTGTTTATTTAGTTGGTTGTGCTTTTTTTCTCTTCCAACTTACTTCTCACGCCCAGTGCTTGGGATAGCTCCATGGAGCGCGCTCTTGGACGCCTTCCCCCCACTGGAGCACTAGCATTCAAATTAGAGCTGGAGCTAGTGCTAGGGCTAGACTCTGCGGGCTGTTGTTGTTGTTGTTGTTGTTGTTGTTGCCCCTGGGTTTCGGCATCGGTTCTGGGACTAGCAGGTGACTCTGGATGCCCCTGAAGACTCACAATTTGCTTGACACCATGCTGCAGCATCGCCATGATGACTGGGAGAGCATCGGGGCATACGACGCGTGGCGACTGGAAGATATCCATGAGACTGAAAAAGTCAAATGTACGCTCAAAGTCAATGGCTGCCACATCATATCCAAACATGATGCTGAAGCAAATCGGCCATAGGGTGGGAATATCCCACCATCGCCGAAGCCGCTCTGCCATAACCGCAAACCCACCTGTCTTGGCTGCAAATTTGGCCGTGTAAGTGGCGCCATGGGTCACCAACACACGAGCTAAGATTTTGGTACCATAAACCACAGCCTCGGCATCGTCTTCGGTTAGTAAGTATAGCAGCCACTTGTTAGTGACAGTACGGGCAAATTTGCTGATGGCAGCTGTACTAGCATTGTCACAGAGCAAGTTAGAGTACCAGCCCAGGATCCGGATGCCAATTTGTCTCCTGGGCAGAACCTTGGTATTGTTGTTTTGAAAAGTTGGTGGTGTACATGCGCCGCCTGGGGAATTGACTTCGATTGTGGGGCGTCGTGCCCCAGCGGGCGTGAAGCTGAGTGATCGATTACTAGCAGATCGTGGCCGCGCAATGCGCGTATTTATGGATGCCGGTGTTGAAGACAAAGTGGAAACAGACGACCCAGTAGTTCGGAGCATGTAGGTGATGAATAGAGCCAAGGCACGCTGAACTTCGCTGCTGAAATTGGATTTGACAAGAGCTTCAAAGGCGGACCTGAAGGCAGGGACGATCTCTTCGGTAAGAGACTCACTCTTGAGTGCCTCAAGAAGACGCTTGATGATTCCTATAAGGAGGGAGGGGGGTTCAGTTAGAATAAATCAAATGGCCTAGTGGTTGTTGTAAGACTTACTCATGCGCACTAGGCGTCGGCTATTAAACTCGTGGTACTTGCTCTGTACCGCAAAAGTCGTGAACTGTGAGTAGTAGAGCTCTTGTGTTTCTATCGCGGATCTACGCCATGTATCTACATCGATAAGCAGGATACGGTATGCCAGCGGGTTCACAATGAATGATTCAATTGGACTGGCATTGTTGTATCCTACAAATTTCAGCACGAGCTTGAGTAGCCGCAGGGTTAGGCTGTCGCGCTCGTCTTTTCCAATCTTGAGCGCTGGAATACGGACTGGCGTAGACCGGTCTGAGCCAGATGCTGGCATTCCAAAGCCAAGTTTGGCACGAATTAGGAGGCCGAGAATGGCATATCCATTGTCACGCTCCATTGCATCGCTGTTGCGCCAGCTATGACGCACACAGGTGAAGATAATCTCAGCAACCCGTAGCATATCTTCTGCTGATTGAGTGCCATGGAGGAGCTTGAGGGCTACGGGAGTGAAGCCTGCCAGCCGCCACATGTTGTCGTCAATATATGATGGAGTCACCACAGTGGGGTTTCCTGAAAGCACAGCCATGCCATGTGGTCGCATAAAGGCTTCAGGTAGGAAAGGAACTGCGGCATTGACAGCCACTACCGGGCCTCCGCGGCGGAAGACGTTGGCTAAAGATACAGCAGCCTGGCGCGGAAGCCAGTGGAACAAGTTACTCTCGTGGAAAACAACATCGTCGCGATACACAGAAGTGGGAAAGAAGCTCAACAGAGTCTTGTTTTCGGGCAGCAGAAGCGAGGCTTTGCCACGAATCGCCCGCAGGATATCAGAGCTCTCGCCCTTACCAGGATGGAGCATTTCGTTCCGCAGGCCCAGAGTGGCTGATGCCTCGTATGTCTGGAAGCTCCCCAGACTATCCTGAAAGTTTCCCTGGTACCGCGGCCCAAGCCCATAATGCACTGCCAGAAAGTCGTCACTGAGAGCATCGTCCAATAGATGTGCTGAAGCCAGAGACCATTTTGAAGATACCTTTCCAGCGCCATGGCGACTAGATAGATTGCGAGGTGTACCCAGAAATGCTTGCACTGGGACTTGTGGCGGGGCCGAAGCAGACTTGATTGCCGGCGCGCCAAACCCACTGATATCGCTGCCCAAGCCAGAAGAAACATTTGCTGAAGCTGGTAGTGGTGCAAGCGGGTATCCGCAGCGGACCTGCTCTATGAATTCGCCATTGACATACAGCGAGGCTTTGCTGCTAGACATTGTTCTTGGACGGCGGTGTACCAAAGCCACATGATACCACGTACGCTCCTCAAATGCAATAGCCTTAAACCGCACACTGGGTCGGGACGAAGTGACGCTTGTTTGCAAGATAAAGTTGTGTGTATCTTTTTCCAAGTACAGCATCAGGAAACATGTTTGTGACGCATCAAACACTCCAAATATTGTGGTGTGCGTGGCAGGATCGAACCTATCGATGCGCAGCCATGCTGTAAATGTGTATCCTGGAGAATTGACTGGGGGGAAGGGCCGACCAATAGTTGGCAGCTCAACAGCGCTATAGCCATAAAGAGATAGATCGAACTGGAAGAAGGCCGGGCCGGCATACTGCGAGGCCATCTCTAGGGAAAAGGCTAGTGCATCGGGTGATTTTGAAGCCAGAAGGAACTGGGTATCAGCAGGTGTTGGGATGCCCAAGTACATGAGCATCTTGCATAGATTCATGAGCATGCTGCGCTCAGCCGAGGCCAGTACCAATGATGGGTCGGCGGTGAAGCAAACGCGCAGAAACTGCGATAGAGCGCCTGAGCCATGCAAGGCCGAGAGGTTGAACATTGAGATGGATACGGCGCTGGCCAGCACCCGTAAAACGAGCCATGAACACAAGCTTACCGACTGTCGTATTTTTGAAGACGCTAGTTTTGAACGGGCCGTAGCTAGCCAGAGGTTTACCGTTGCTCTCAGAATATCGGGGTTGTGAAAGTGCGTGGTAGGCGTAGTGATTTGGCGTACCTGGGCAGTAAGGGACGCTAGGCGGGCACTGGAGCCGTTCTCAGTTGAAACTTGTATCAGGATACTGGAATCTTCGCCGACCTCGATCTTGGTACTCTGGTCATGGAAGTCGTAGCCGCCCTCGTTTGTAGTAGATAGCTCGTCCGCTTGTGCTTGTGCCAATGCTTGTGTTTGTGCATCCGAAGCCTCTGTGGCCACTACACTATCAAACAAAGCATCGAAAGCGCTATCGCCAAGGGCAAATCCCAGCAGCTTGCCAAAAAAGCGATACAGAGCCCAAGAAGCCGACTCGTTGCTTTCCGCCAAAGTAAGCAAGCTCCCTCCAAGGCCGATGTTAGCCAGCGTCGCCTCGAGCGTCTCCCAGCCTCCAGCGGCACCAGAAGTCCCGCCCTCGCCGACCTTGCGTTTGAAGAATCTTCGATTGCCCGAATGCTGCGCCAGCACAGCACTCAAAACGTCCAGCCATGCGCGCAAAAGCTCAAAGAGCAGAGACGTTTCTTCATTTGTGCGGATACACGGGTTATAAAAGCCAGCAAAGCGTTGCAGTGCGGTCAGTAAAAGGCCGAAGCCGTCTTGGTGGCGGAAGTCGTCTTGGAATGGATTGGGTGCAGGGCGTGACGTAAGAAAGACGGATAGTTTTTGCAGCGCAGCAGAAAGAGCAGGGAGACTCGGGTAGGGGGGCTGGGCGGAAGAGGCAGGAGAGGAGAGGGCAGAAGTGGAGGAGGAGGAGGAGGAGGAGGAGGAGGTTCGAGGCGGGGCCGACGGCACGGGCGGAAGGGGTTCGGAAGCGGTGCGGAGCGAATCGAGAAGAGACGTCAAGACATCATTGGCCACCGACGGCGGGATAGACGATGTGGTGACAGAACGATAGCGTCGTGGGGTCGGGGTGGCCATTATCGAGGGTTCGAGGAGGAAGAGGTCGTGAGCGACGGATGAGAAAGGGGACCACGCCAAGTGAGCCTGTATTTTTGAGGGGTTTAGCCGAAGCGGCGACAAGTATGATGGCAAGCAAGTTCAATCAAAGTTCTCTAGAGTTTTCAGTTTACAGAGCTTTTGGTTGCGAGCACTTGGGCGGGCTGCTGAAGGGCAAAAGGGAAGCTTGTTCACGTTCACTATCAAGGCTGCAGATGCATAGCTTCGCTTGATTGCTCTGCCTTTCGCCTTGCTTATCGATGCGCCTGGGGGAGGGGAAGCAGAGCAAAGCCTAGAAGAAATGTGGATAACGGGCGTCGTCGACTGTCCGATCAAGTCAGCTACGATTTTACTGCTCGCTCGCTCGCTCGCTCGCTCGGGTTGGGATTTGTGCGGAGATCGTGAAAGTCTGGAAAAATAGAAAAATATTCACTCTCGATTTGCATGTTGCATGTGTGTTTGGCTGCTATGCACTTAAGCGTTCTTTCCATCTTCTGGGTTGTCCTTCCTTCCTGGCTTGGCCATTCTTGACCACAAATTGAAATTGACAGAGCACATACATACTCGGCACACAGTAAATAAGTACCTTGTGCTGTAAGTTGTGCTGTAATGCTACTTTAAGCTGCAATGAAGGATTCAGGCAAGCAGGCAGGGAAGCAGAGCCAAGGGAGGAAGGAATCAAGCGGCACCCAAGCTTCAAAAGAGGCACTTGCGATTTGTTGTCAGCAAAACACCTCACTCTTCAGTTTCAGGACATCAACAGCCCGTGTGTGGATGGGCAGGCAGGCAGTATCGGCCGAGGCTGCGGGAGCGCGAGGCTGAGGCTAACCTAACATAGCCACGTGATCCCATATCCCATCCAGGTCTATCGTGGCCTGGGATGCTGCGTCACATTGGCCGTCAATCGCGGCAGACTGCGCAATGCTACGTTTACGGTACGGCACATGCATTGATGATAAGCGGCTCGTCCAGCCATATTCAGCGTCCAATGGATATTCAAAATAACAATAATTGATAAGTAGATAATAGTAATAAACAGGATTAGGTGTGTGCAGCAAAAATATCTAAGCAATACCTGGCAGCTGGTGGCAAAAGCAAGAAATCCAAAGAGAAAAGAAAAAGAAAACACTGCAAAGAAACAGGGCGATAAATCCATGAATGCGCATAACAGGTGGTAACAAAAGCTTCAAGGTTTACTGTGGACTAGAAAGGGTAGCGTTTTGCCGATCTGGCAGTCTGTTGTCAAGCGCGTCTGTGTAATCCCAAGTAAACAGACTTGCTGGCTTACAGGGACTCGACAAACTCCCTGATCTCCTCGTCGACAATCTCATGCACTCTGTCAGAGAACTTCTGAGCCTTGGAGATGATGGTCTCGGCTCCCTTGACAACCTTGCCAGACATCACGTTCAGCTCGCCGTTGATGGCGTCCTCAAGCTCCTCTAGGTCCAGGCGAGAGTTGGAGTCGGCCTTGAGCTTGTAGCCACCCTGCTTGATGATGGAAGAGTAGTTGGAGCAGCCACCACCGTTCCAGGCCAGAAGGTTGGGCGTGCCCTTGGGGAGATCGGACAGCGCATCCTCGGTGGCAATGTTAATGATGTTAGCCTTAAGCTCAGCCGGAGTGAGGGGCGAGACCGAGTACTCTGAGTCGGCGGCAGGCTGCAGGGACAGGTAGTAGGCCAGAAGACCAGCAACGTGGGGAGAGGCCATCGAGGTTCCCGAGATGGTGTTGACAGCATGCTTGGAGCCAATCCAGGTGGACTGGATGCTCAGACCAGGCGCGAAGATGTCAGTGCACTTGCCCCAGTTGGAGAAGTAGGCGCGGCTGTCATCCAGAGCCGAAGCACCGACTGTGACAGCCTTCTGCGCCGCAGCGGGCGAGTAGTTGCAGGCATCAGCGTTGTCGTTGCCAGCAGCGACGGCAAAGTGAACACCAACGTCAACAGCGGCGTTGACGACCTGGTCCAGGGCAACAGTCTTGCCGCCGCCCAGAGACATGTTGGCAACAGAGCCCTTGAAGCCCTTGCGCTTGCCGGCCTTGGCATCCTTGACGGCCTGAAGATGGGCGTTGGCAGCCCACTCGACGCCCTTGACGACGTCGGACATCGTTCCTGAACCGTTAGAGCGGAGCACCTTGACAGCGTAGATGTTGGCTTCTTTGGCGACACCGTACTTCTTGCCGGCAATGGTGCCGGAGCAGTGGGTGCCGTGGCCGTTGCCATCGACGTCATCATCGCCGGCAGGGATAGTCTTGCCCCAAATAGCGCGACCCTCAAAGTCAACGTGCTCGATGTTGCAGCCGGTGTCGATGACATAGACATTAACGCCCTGGCCGCTTCCGCTGGCATACTGGTACAAGTTGAAGTTTCCGAACGACAGATGCTGGCGGTGGGACACGCGGCCTAGACCCCAAGGCGCCATTTTCTGCGTCTCGTGGGAACAACTTTCCTCGGTCTCGCGAGTCGAGGGAACCGTTCTCATGGTGTGAACGATGGTGTCGCGCTCAATGTACTCGACCTATGTACGAAGAAGGGAAGGTTAGGATGGGGATAGCAGAGAGACGGGACACGCGAGCTTACATCGGGGTGTTTTCGCAGCTCCTCAATCAGGTCCTCGTCGAATTGGCCGGCATAGCCGCGGAAGTCCTTGCTGATGTTGTAGGTATGCGTGAGGCCACTCAGGATGCCGACGTTGAGGTCACGGCGACGCAGCTCAAGACGCTTCTCTTCGCCGTCCTCGTGCAGAGACTGGACCCAAGAGTGGTGCGAAGAGACATCGTTGTCGTTGACGTGGTTCTTGAACTTGACGATGTATGAGTTGGGAATAGCGACGGAGTTGATGGAAGCCAGGATGGGGGCAGCGTCACTGTGGATGGTCTCGCTGCTGAAAGACGAGGGTGCAGCGCTGGCGATGGTGGCCAGGAGGAAGACAAGAAGATGGGTTGCCATGGTAATTTACTTGTAGTTTGTAAGAGAAAAACACGATAATCAGTCTGCCAGAGACAATAAATCAAGCGAAGAAAAGGAGGATTTGTAAAAAAAACTAGACAAATAAAGAGAAAGCGAGAAACACACACAGAGAGATTTGTGTGGTGATGAAAGAAGAAAAGGCACGGGGTTTGATAAACAGAGACTGGAAGAGGGGGAAGAGGAAAGCAAAGGTTGGAAAGAGTAGAAAGAGAGGGAAAAGAGCAGGAGAAGAAAGAAACGACGTGCAGTATAATATAGTGGGTCTTATGGCGGTACTTCTGCCTTGATTGTTAGACAGTGAGCCACTATCCCCCACGGACAGGGATTAAGCGGCTGGGTTTGGAGATTTCACATTGCGCAATCAGGCGTGCTACGGGTATTGGCCTCTCTCGTTAGCGTCTGTTCCGGTTTCTTAGGGGGGAGGTCCTTTGCATTGGCTGCTGTGCTACAGGCGCACTGCACTGCACTGCACTGCGCTTTGTGCTATGCCCCTAACGAGTATATGCATGTATATGTGTATCTAGGCCCTCGTGTTCCTCCGTATTGTAGCGTGTCGCCTGGCCGTCAGCATGACGCCTAGGTATTGCCACTCGTGATTCTCCTGTTCCTGATTTGTTTTGATTTGATTGCGTGTATTTTGCCCTGGGATCAAACGATGCCCTTCCATTCCTGTTTCTCCCTCATACAGGTCACTGGCAGCCGTTCAACCATGTTAAGTTAGCCCTGGCAAAAACATCTCAGTCCGGCGGTGTTGCGCCTTAGTGGTGGTTTCGTTTATGTTTGCGCTTTCGCTCGCGCTGTCTTATCCGTACATTCCTTCCTCTCGGTTCCCTAAAGCACCAGGTAGCCAATCCTGGAACTGTACCCAGCAGGGATTCCTTCAGGCAACGCTAGGTCAAAAAGACTCCTGGCTGCAGAGCCAGACCCTAGAAGTCATGGGAGATCTGGAGCCGACGCAGACCTGCAACTGCTGGCTGCCCGGGAGTGGTGGTGGAAGACGACATCAACCACACCGCTTTCGTCCCGAACACGCCGTCGTATTGCTGCGAGGAACCAGTTGGCAGATGTGAAATCATACATACATGCATACATATACATTCTGCTCCCTAAAGCCCCAGGCCAGACGCTCCTTTTGCACCTCTCCCCGTACCCCCGTATCTCAGCGCCAGCTGCTGTGGCGCCCAGCCAGACAGTTTAGTGCAGCTTTGCTTCTCCAATGGCGGACGGACCCTGGGCTCAAAGACAGCTGTGAAGGATTCAGGGAGGGGGAGGGGGAGGGAGGCTTGGCCCTAGACTAGTCTACCGGCCAAGGATCTCTGGGCTCTACTCACGGGTCCTTTTTGACCGCACAGGCCTGTTAGCAGCACATTTGCGTCATTATTCACAACCAAGCAAAAAGAGAGGAAAAAGACAGAGGCTGAAGACATGATACTGACTGATCTTGCCCTGAAGCGATGTGCGATGCGCGATGGCACATGGGGTGTCGCGAGCTGACGGGTTGACGTGGCCAGTCGTCAAAGAGAGCCAGCCCTTGTTGATGTTGGGGTGGCACACTAGAAAGTAGGCTGCATACCGCGTGTTTGTGTTGTCTATTGTGTGTTTACAGGTGCATGTCGCCTCTTTTCGTTGGTACATGCCTTGGCCTTGCCTTGGCCTTGCCTTGGCTCTTTGGCTTATTTTTGGAGGCAAATCTCTCCTGCTCTAGCCAGATCAAGATGGCCAGCCTTGTTTACGTGACCCAGACATGTGACATAATGTGGTATAATACAGAGTGAGACTGGCGTAGGTTTCGCCGCTCCGTGACTTGTTTGCGTCGGTATCACGTAGCTACTTTCTTCGGCTATATCGCCATACTAGCTTGCGTGGTTTTTCTTTGAGCCCCTTTCTGCATGTTTAGCCTCGACCACCTCTCTCGCCAACCCCCGTGGCCTTGTGCTGGCTCTGCTGGCTCTGCTGCCTACAGGTCTACACCTGTTCAACGCCCAATTCAAGACAGCCCGAGACACAAAGCCCCTTTATACTAGGGCTACGACGGCCTAAATCCGGTTTAGCTAGTTTAGCACCCCTCTCTCTTCTTTGCCGCCACTCTTTTCTTTGTTGTCTCTATTATTGCACAGCGAGACTGGTGCTCGCTGCATCTTGTATTGATGGTAAGCCTTACCCAACATCTGGGTCACACATGTGCAGCCCAAGCTTCTTTCGGCTGCCTGCTACACGCCAGGGCTAACACACTACGTACTAGAATCTGGCCCTGCTTGAATTGGATATATTCATCGTCTGCGGATCAAACGGCGCAAGCCCTTCCCCCTCTCTGCTGCATTTTCGTCTGCATGCGATCCATAACGCGCCAGCACAGCACAGGCTTATCAAGAGTGGAGAAGAAGCAATATTGGAAGCATAAGGCAAGCAAACATGGCGGAAATGGGCAAACTGACCAACAAAGCGGTGAAGGCGGTGTCAGACATGGAAATCTCTGAACCCAACAGTCGGCGTTTGCTGCCTACTGGTGATGGACATGGTGAGGACGGGAGACGGGAGACGCGAGACGGGAGACGCGAGACGGGAGACGCGAGACGCAGACTGGAAACTAGCCCCCCCCCCGGGCGGGATCGTGGCCGAGAGAGTCTATGTATCTGACGTTATGTGTCCTTGTGCATGAAATACACCACCAAAAACGTACTGTGCGTGACAAGTCAGATTAACTGATCAGTAGTATTGCGGGAGGCAGCGCCACCCTGTCTCTGAGACATGAGTTGGGGGTGTAGACTTGTTTTATGCACAACACGTCGCTTGGCTGATCTTCATTGCTTCCGCAATAAAACCAGAGGCATCTCTACCAATGTATGCGCTTCTCGCACACCCAAAAGACGCACAGACACAGCCCGGCTATACAAGAAGTCTTCAACTGGGCCTAACACCAGTACAGCCCAAGGCCTCGCTGCTAGGCTTGGTGGAAACCACGCAGGTACCAGGAGTAGATGCCAGCTTGTATACATCATTGGGTAGAATAAAACACTCTCATTTCTCCTTATATAGTGCAAGAGGCGGGCTAGATGGAAAGCCCGGCTGGTTTCCTGAGTTTCTTCGGATGCCTTCTCCCTTCGTAGCTTCCTCTTCGTCACTCATACACGGAAACCACGCGATCCGGGCCCAGCAAGGACCACTGCTATTCCTATGACCAAAACAAAAACATCAACAAACCAAGTCAAAACATCCACTGCAAACGGCAGGAGCAGAGCGCGAGACGAGCAGGTAAACACACGCTGGCAAACAGGCAGGCGCGTCCCTGCCGTAAGCCTCTGACCCTCGCCGTCCGTAGCCTCAACTACCCCACCCTCGTCTTCGCTCTCGCCTCGAATCATGGAAGGCCCCGACCACCAAGAGGCTTTAGGTGGGTTCCAGTGGCCGCCGCTTCCTGCTCCGTTTCCCCATTTCTGGCCTCAAACACGCCCAGCCTTGCAGCGAGACTCCTTCGACCCTGTCCTTAACGCCATCGATTTCAGCGACCACCGCAACTCTTCTTTGGCACTCGGCCTTTCTGAACGCTGCTTCTTGAGTGAGACTATGCCGTCATACCATCCCCGGTCGCCAGGGGCGGGATCGTACTCGTCTCTCGTCCATTCTTCGCCAACTTCTCACCATGCTCATCCCCCTCCCCCTCCCCCTCCCCCTC
>NETT01000501.1:0-17450 GCA_003449175.1 Ceratocystis smalleyi
GGGGGGGGGGCGGCTAGGTTGCACAGATTTGACAAGCGTCCAACGTGTAAATCCATTGGTCAAATCCTAGGAGAAAGATACGGTCACGTCATGCAACTATTCCAGTACCGATATAGATTAAGTCTCTTCCTTGTGGCCTTGGTTGATCGTACTGGACAATAATAATTGCATATTTCCGAGGGTCACACCAGAATACGCAGGATCTACAAGACAAACAAGGACCTCATGAAATGCAAGAAAACTTTGGTAATTATCACGTGATCCACGATAACAGCCATTCCATTGTGCCAAACCAGGCTTTCCAGCTCCCCGTGCCTTCGATGAAAAAGAGCCAATAAGATGATAAAAACAAACAAGTCTAAATAGTATAACAAAAGCAGAAATAAAGACAAAAAATGGGCAGGGAAACGCCATGTGGGAGATGGGTCATCCCCCACCCTCTGAAGTTGCCTTCCGAAGTTGACAAGGCCCCAAGTAAACAAAGACAGAGCACGCTGAATGCCCAACGAAAACAGCAAAAATATACACTTCTATGTACACAAAATAGAATTAGATGAAGAGAGAAAAGAAAAAAGGGTGGCAAAAAAGAGAAAAAGAGTATAAGAAAAAAGAATTAAAACAATGACAGAAAGGCTCGTTGAAGAAAAGAGAAAAAGAGACAGAAGGGGAAATAACAAAGAGCTGCACATGTGAGTACACAGCCAAGAATAAAAAGGCAAATAAACAAACCAAAACATGGTAACAGCGGCTGCTACGACCGAGATCAGCAACTCTTGGTCACCCGCCATATCACTAGGCCCCGCCGCCCGACAACTCGCCTGAGTGTATTCCAGACACCATCCTCTGCAAAGTCTAGATCATCCAAGTTCAAGTGTTTGGAATATCTCCAGACTTCACGGAAACGCAGGCCGTCTAGGCCCTTATTAGGCAAAAACGGATCGATCCATGTGGCTGATGCCGGCGCGACAAGATATGAGCCTGTCTTCTCTTTTCTGTACTCATTGTTGCGGCGGTCGGCAGGCGTGTCGCACGTAGCTATCTCCGTTAGCCGAGAAAGCAACTCAGTTCCAGGAAGACTCATGACATCTTCCGTTGTAAGAACCTCGTTTTTGCCATTGAGGAGCCAGATGGGCGGCATATAAGTCTTCCACCAAACTGCATGGGTGGCATCGGATTGCTGGCTCATAAAAACTTGAGCTGGAACAATACCACCTTGATGATAGGTGCCCATCAAAACACCAAATACTGAGTTGAAAATAACCCATGAGGCAACCCAATAGCGCCAGATCTTTTTATTCTCTGGAAGCTGTATTGATGACAATATTAAAGGCACAACAGGAAGCAGAAAGCGGGCTTCTTGATGTTTGAAGAAGGAAAGCATCATAATTCCAGATAGCGCCGAGTACAGGCGGAATGAGTGACGCAGAGACAAGCGAGCGCGGGTGAATATGAGAAGGACAGCCGGGCCAATCAATATGGGGAGATTCCCGAAAAGATGTTGATACCAAGGATGCAAACCATGATGAGCCAAGTTATCGGGATTCATGTTATAGCGAAGGTTATTGAGGGGAGTAATGATCGGGTTCCTGAAGAGATCTAGCCATGTGATCGCACGCGGCGTGTAGAACGCGGTGTCTAGTGCAATAGCAAGAAAAGCAGTGGCAAGACCAGAAAAAACTAAAGCAGCAAGTGAGCCAGGCTTCCTAACAAGCTTCGGCAAAATATACAAGCCAGGGACGAGAAGGAAGGCAGGGACTGTAATACGGTTGAATACTCCAAATACAGCTATAATCCCTAGTTGGACGCAAGAAGACGAAATGTGCTGTTATGGCAAAAGAATTAGCTACCATACATCTTTTTTTTGCCCATATGAATGCTGGTGACAAAAGGGGGAGGGAGGTTGGTTGGGAAAAAGCATAGGCATCATGGCTCAAAAGCAGCAAAATACCGCATTAAAAGGAAAATGATTCAAGCTGAAAACAGCAAATACCTTGTCTGTAAGAAGGAAATGGCGACAAGAGCCAACCAAGACAACATGAACGCAGGCGGAGATCAATGATGGAACATACCGGGTCTCTTTGAATACGGCTTATCAGCACCATGCACCAACACACAACCAAGGTCTCGATGGAGTTAGAAAAAGTGTGCGTTTGATACGTCCAGGTGACGTAGGATGACGCAACAAGCAGCCACGCGCGATTTTGGTGCTGAGTAGAATCTTGCTTCATCAGCTCGTAGATGGCAAAGTCTTCCAAAACTAGACTGGTTACAAACATAAGCACTCTGAGGGTCCAGAATACAACAATGGGTGTAATTTCACCATCATGGCCATTGCCAACCCAAAGCCATTGTAGCAGCTGCATGGGAAGACCATAGACTGGCCACAACGGGAAAACGCTTCGTATAGGGTGATCGCCGACGAATTCCCATGTTTTTCGTACGGGGTAATGGAAGATTTCTCCTATAAAGATGTAGTTAGGCCGGGTTAGCAAGGTGTCCTACTAGTTGATAAGGCCGGACATTGATGCATGATAGAGTAAGCGAATAGTGGCGCAGGAGATGATGCAGGTGAGGCATCCAGGACTGCATGTGGCGGATAGTCGTTCTATTTTACCGGCGATAGATTGAGAGAAACGGGTAATCATTCAAGCAACAAAGGGAACGGAGAGGCCACAAACCTGCTATCACTTCAGGACCCTGAAAGTTTTCATCTGGATGCAAATAACTGGGCGAAAGCGCAAACCACAGGCGCACCAATAGGAGAAAAACTCGTAGTAGAACCGGTATGCGCCTTGCCATTTTGAAGCATACAAATGTGAGGAGGGTGCCGAGGGGAGAAATGGCGTCAGCGACAGGGAAAGAAAGCACAGTATCAGGCTTTTACTTGGATGATGGAGGATGGATCTCTCGATTTGATGTCGCGCGAAACAATCAGATTCGTGTTTTCTAGACAGAGGAAGGGCTGGCTATAGTGGGGGGGGGGGGGGTAGCGAGCTCGAAGTGACAGTGATTCGTGGCGGGTTCGTTGTCGCGTCGAGGCTCTGGGAGGTCGTCAAGAGAAGGAGGAGATTGGCGATGCCCGTTATCAAATGTTGAATTTTGTGGTCTTCTGTTCGCGATTGCGGCGTAGTGTGGTTTGTGTAAATCCACAAATAGCATGTGTCGTGGCAAAGGAAAAAAATACAATGGAGAGCAAAAACCGTTGTGAAGGCGCAAGTCGAAGCGCAAAAGGTGAAGGGTGAGAAATGGAAAGCGGGACAGAGTGCGGAGACAGTATAGAAAGAATATAAGGAGAGAAAAGCCCCCCAACAATTCGTCACACAAGGTTGGCGGCAGGTGCAAGATCGGAATGAGGAAGACTGAGAGAAGGCGCGCACACGGCAACACAAGAAATAGCAGAAACGACTGGAAAGGGAAGGGGAAGAGGTAAAAGAAAAAAAAGTGTTGAGAAGTTTCAAAAGGCAACTGTGAATTGGCGTTTTCTGTTGCAAGAAGACAAAATAACACCACCCTTATTTCTGTTCCCACCCGCCGTTAGCTTGACAGAGCTAAATAACAGAAAGTGAAAATCAATAGCAATAGCCCTTTTCGGCTTAAAAAAGATACTCCTTCACCGACAGAATTGCCAGATAGTGTTCAGAGTCAATTGTGTGGTGCGATAATAAGCATGAGGTTTTGATGGTGATAGGAGAAATGGCCAGACCTCAATTTTATGGCTCGGTGCTGGTTGGAGCGAGCTCAGGGAGGGGAGAGAATTCGCCAGAGCAGCCTAACACCAAGAAACAATATATAAAAAAAGCACGGTGCAGAAATAGAAGATAAAGAAGAAAAAATCAGGCCGTTCTCAATTGCAGGTTCCGCGAGTGTTTGCTCTTCCACTCAGATGAAATATTAAGAGCACGGGAGCAATTGAAGAATTGGCAACTAATATTGGTGAAGATGAACAAGGAAGGAAACACAGAGAAAAGGGAAATATCTCGCCCAACTAATTGCTTCAATGCTGACAACTGTAACTTTTCTAGCCCTCTTGGCTTGCATCGGAGCTGACGAAATAGCCCCCCCAAAAAAATATTAGCATTCACGACTAAGGCAGAGTCCAGCTCAATTTATTCGTTATAGATCGATCGACAAGGCCAGCAGGTCATGCAAGAAAACCATGTATCGCTTCAATTTGGCAGCCTGGCTTTTTAGTGTTCTTTTTAGCCAGTCTAGGTGACTTGGTCTGATTTCCTTCTCCCCTAGTATCTCCTCTCCTAGAGACAGGGGCTCCTATCCTCTCTTTCTTCATATGGGCTAGCAATAAGTTTCCACTAGCCTAACAGTTTTTAGCCGGGATACGATGTATTGTATTGTGCTATCACGAGGCCAGAAATGAGCGAGCGAGCCAGAAGCTAAGCATGTGTCTCGACCCAAATCTTGAATCCTCCGCGCCTCTCTTCTGCTTATCCTCCCTTCCTCTCTGGCCGCCCAAATCCAGCCAATGCCTCTCTCCCATTTCCCCATCCTCTTAGTTCCTCCTCACATTTCTTGCTTTGCCTTATCCCTCTTTCTGAGCATCGTGAAATATGGGGAAAGTCTTGCTGTGAAATGTACTTCAGTAGGCCGCTGTTATTTTTCGATATCTTCTAGCCACATAAGAAAATGGACTTCTGCTGCCCCATGCCCTTAACTACCCAGGCCAATTGTTTTTTTCCTCAACCTCACCTGGAATTCTTCACAAACGACAACCAGATCATCCTTAGATCTACTCGTGTCGTGTATGTATTTACCTGGGTGACTGCAAGCCTCAAATCCATGCAACTATACTTATCTGTTCATGTGCGGACGTGTACGACATCAGCCTGTTTACATGCATTCAATTCCGGCCCAGATAGAAGAGAGACACGAATAGGACGGTTCACAATTCGCCAGCCTGTCCATCACAAGTCGTTTAATATCCCCTACTTTATCCCCTACCCCCTTTGATGTCTTTGTTTGATATCTCATTCTACCCCCCTTGCTCCTCCCCTGTCCCCTTGTACAATGGCCCTTGCTTGATTCTTATTCCTCATTCTAAGTTGCCTACGACTTTTGTCCACATAATATGCTCACAATTTCAAGAATACACAGCAGAAAAAGCCTTGGACAGCTCCTGTTAGAAGCACTACCAAATCAACACTTTGCATTACACACAGTTACGCCGCCGCCGCCCATATACAATATCATGCAATATTTGCAGATGCCAGATATCTACACAAACACTTCATCAAGCTTTGTCTGTGCTTCGCTCTGTCAAATACAACCCGCCCCCGCCCCCCAAACCCCATCTTGCAGAGCTCCACACAGATCCCCTTGCTATTTTTACAACTACTACCATGGAGTAATTAACGCCTAGTCTAAACCCTATGCTAGGCCAGGCTCGTAATAGGGTTGTCACTAGTCGTGGAAAATGGCACACTGTACGATTTATAGTCATGGGAAAAGCATGAATGATAAAACTGTTTGTTGCCTTGAGAAGGCTTAACTTCTTTGAAATGGACTATGCCGGAAACTCTTTGACAAGTCTCTTTCATGTCTCTTTATCTTCCTGCTTTTCCCGGGTAGCTATTGATGCTTTGCTGTTTTGTCATCTTCTTTGTTTGTAGCAAATCCTATCAAATCAGATTACAGGCATGCCCCCACTTTAGCCGTTTTGCCGCCTGCAGTGTTTCTTTTCTTCCTGTCCTTCGCCCTTCTTCTGCCATCTTCTTCATTTGAACCAGAACCCAGTCGTATCAATCTCCTACCTCCGACATTACTACCACATCCTCACTCTCGCAGTACGGGCTTTATCTGTTAATTATTTCAATTCCCATCCAAAACCTACCAACATGAGCGACTCTAAGGTCTGGCTGATGTCCAACGACAACTTCCTTCAGGAGGTCGGTACGTACACAAATCATCATTCTCATTGCCCAACGCAGTGCCATCATGCTTGCTTCAAAAACCCAAAGCTTGATCTACCATTTGACTAACTGAATATGTAGACCGGGACGTTATCAACCGCTCTGTTCTAATCAAAAACATGCTGGAAGACATTGGTGACTTGGTTCTTTCAAAAGATAACCCCATTCCTATCCCAAACGTCAACGATGCTGTTCTAAAGAAGGTAGTCGAGTGGTGTGAGCACCACCGCAATGACCCCGCTACCAGCCCCGATGAAGACGACCTTGCCCGCAAAAAGACAACCGATATTGAGGAATGGGACCAGAAATTCATGCAGGTCGACCAGGAAATGCTCTTTGAAATCATCCTCGTAAGTCCTTTGCTTTCTTTCATCCCTAATCATCCGATTACACCACACTATAGAACTCACCAGCTTGGCTGCTAGCCTTATTATCCTTGTATCACCCACCCTCAATTTCAGCCTTGCCCCCCTCACCTTTTAAACGATTAGAAGTACCCTTTTACAGTCAACATCCCCAACCATGCAGTCTGATAGCTATATTTATACATATGCTAATGCAGTCTTTTGGTCAACCAAACAGGCCTCAAACTATCTTGATATCAAGCCTCTGCTCGATGTCGGCTGCAAGACTGTCGCCAACATGATCAAGGGCAAATCTCCCGAAGAAATCCGCAAGACTTTCAATATCGTCAACGATTTCTCTCCTGAGGAGGAAGAGCAAATCCGCCGCGAGAACGAATGGGCCGAGGACCGCTAAAGTACTCACTCCCCTTGCCTTGAAGAAGTACACACATCCTGTTACGCGGAAAGACAAGTTGCGCTACATCCACCCCGAACGCCCCGATGGTATATAACCTACGAATATTCTGAAAAAGCTGCCGAACGACCGAAAGCGCATATGTATCACATATCTGGTGCTTGCTAGTCCGAGGGGGACTCTAGGACATTCAACTGTTCCCGTTCCCGTTCCTCATCTTTTGTCTTTTGTAGCTCTCTACACACACGTACACACCTTTTATCCCCCTCTTATTTGTCTGCCCCCGGGCTTGTTTTTCGGCGTTCCGGTGGCTTTACTTGTCGTTGTATATTGTTTTTAGTTCTTTATTTCTCGGTTGAAGCTCCCTTGATGAATGGACTTTTCTTGTAAATATGAGAAGAAACTTGTAGCTGACAGGGACAAATATGTTAATATCCATGTGTATACGCGTCGTTACCCCTTCCCTCATGTATATCACAAATGCGCGGGACGGCATCTTTCCTTTTCATTCATACTTGACACCTATTTACATGGCATTCCATTCTGTGGACAAAAGAAAAAAAGCAACTCAGCACATATGATGCATACATGATTGATGCTCTCGAGCAACCACGTCATATCTAGGGGTTCCGTTTGGTGGAGCCGAATCGACTCGACTGCTACCTGGCCACGGCCTACTATCTTTACAATTTCCCCCACTATGTCAGCACTTGGACAGACACACAGCATATTATCATGCCGCGGCTTAATTGGGCCATCATGAGTGACTGGAGTAACGGCAAGATAGAGCGGCTCAAATTCTAACATAATGATTGCAGGTACATCTCAAAGGTGGAATGATACGCCGGGCTTATGATACTAAATCGTAGATGTGCAGGCCAATATTTACATGGACTGAAGGGGCACATATTTTATACCACGCAATATACCATCTCGGTTGCTTGGCGCATCTGGGCCTTCGGGATGTTCTTTGGTAGCAGGCGGGTACAGGCAAGGCAACTAAGGAAGACGAAAACGGAAGCCCGTGTCCAGTCCAGAACCATATTTTCACTAGACCGAATTTGAAATTCACCGGAATAATATTAGTGAGAAGAAAGAAACTGATAATCAAGCGTGGCACCATATATCAAGAGCATGCTTAGCAGGATACAGAAAGGCGTATATGCACGGAAATCAGGATGGGAAATGCTAGACCAAAGATGGCCTACGGGCGGGCATGTAGGAAAAAAACAATTGGTCAGAAGCGAGATTCAACTTCTCGCATCTCCAACAATACTTGTCAGAAAGAAGAGACATGATACATGGCGTTGTACATTGTACGTTGTACGAGCCATGCATTTTATCCTTTCCATTGTTCTTTACTGAATTCATGATTGGGACAGAATAACGTAGAAATTGGGAATTGTATGAGTTTAGACTTTTTCTTTTTGTTTTTCTGCTCTGGGCCCCTCATTTCTCGGGGGATATCCTCAATATCCCATGACGGATAGGTTGTGTGCAAGCTCGAAGGACAGTCGGTAGGGTCCGTTGCACCTCTCCTCGCTCACAGAGGGAACACAGCTGAAAAGGGCATCGTATTTAGATACCCAGGCGAGTCTTTCTCCAGTTTCTCCGCTTGGCGTTGTATCTATGATGTTATGTTAGCAAAAAGAAAAAAAAACGACTCAGGTTGGGGCTGATTCCTGCCCTCGGCAAGTGGAGGTCGTGAACATATCCACGAACTACACCCATAAATAGGGAGCAATTCATATGAATGAGGAGTCTATATCTGCATAGACAAAGAAGCCATACCTGATGGTGTTGCCGGTACGGAGGCGGATCCACTGAGGGATGGGGCGGTTCTGCTTCTGCGCCTTCGCAAGCTTCTGCTTCGTACGGAAAGACTTCTGGCTCTGTAGTAGGGCAAGGAGTAACTAGTCAGCGACTTGCTACATTTCGTTATATCAAAGGGATAAATGAATTGGTGCATGATATTCAATCAGGCCTGGGTGGTCGTCGTCATCTCAAATCGAACAGTGCTGCCTTGGTATGCCGCCTTTTTTTCGACCAAACTATATTATCGAATCGCGTGTGGGTTTCAATTTTCGTGTCGCTATATTTCGCTTCCGGCTCTTTCATGTAGTCGTCTTGTTGGTAGTTTGGTTACTGTAAAGTCTTGCGAGGGGACGACAGGAAGGCGGCGGCAAAAACCAGGGCAAATATTTCAAGTGAAAATGACGACGACGGCATCGCAGGTTGGGTTTGTAATAATAAGGCTCAAACGTACAGGCATTTTGGCGGTATTCTCGTTGCTCAAATGACTAGAATAGCTAACTTGAGAGATGTTCGTGAGGACCGTGATGGTATGGGTCGATAAAGTGGCATACACACCCATCGTCTCCAATCTCGTACACATAGGGTTCACCAGCCCTCGAAATGCAAAAATAAATGTGCAAAATCCACTGATTGGTGGGCGTATCAGGATCATGTGACCCTGATGAGCAGTGCCAAGTCGGAAATGTGGCGCTATATCACGCCACACTGATGTGGCAGATGATGACTAATATAACGATGTCAACGGCTATAGAGACTTAGCCATTTATGGCTTGGCCCAAGCTGAAAGGGGGCTGCGAGAGGACTCTGAGATGAGGAGGCTAATCTCGTTGAATTCAAAGGTCGGGAGCTGTAGTTCTGGCCTCTTCCACTTGACTCGCATCATCTGTGATTATACTGCAATAGAATACGAGCTCAAACCCTGCTTTCGAAAACGTTCTTGTACCATTGCTATCTATATCTTTTGCTCTTGACTTTCATTCAACAACATCACCCCATTATACTTATTGCTGTTCTGCCGGAAACGAAAACGAACAACAAACCGCCACCTAAACCAACCCAACCAATCCCTCCCACTATAACTTAATACTATGGGCCAATCTATGTCATGGCTATCCGGTCTATTAACATGGACCAAGAAGGAAACGCGAATCTTGATCTTGGGTCTTGTACGTTGAGCTTCTCGACGCTCTGAGAGAAGGCTTATTTGGATTTCCATCAGGTCGACTAACATGTGCCAATAACATCTCAGGATAACGCTGGCAAAACTACACTTCTTTACAGACTCAAAGTAAGCCTCCTTTGCGCCCGGCGCGGCGAAGCGCATACATCACCTTATCGCATTCTTCGCATCAGGGGATCTTTCAACTAAGCTAACTTCATTCTTTGTAGATTGGCGAGGTTGTCACCACGATACCTACGATTGGATTCAACGTCGAATCCGTCACCTACAAGAACTTACATCTCAATGTCTGGGTACGCTATCGATAATACTCTATATTTCCTTGCTTCATTTCACCGCCCTTCGGTTTTGCTTGTCGCATCATAGGCTCAGCCTTTTGGTCGAGGCTACGTTACCCACATAGCGCTCTGTCGCAAAAGGCCAAGGCCAAGGCCAAGCCTAAACCTTGGGCAAGAATATGCCACCCCTCACTGAACAACTGCTGCTAACACCTGGTTCAATTGTTGGCACGTGTCAGGATCTAGGTGGCCAAACAAGTATAAGACCGTACTGGAGATGTTACTATGCCAATACGGCAGCTGTCATATTTGTGATTGATTCGACGGATATCGAGCGCTTGCAAACTGCATCAGACGAGTTGCGCGCCATGTTGCAGGAGGATGAACTCAAGGAGGCATCGCTGCTAGTCTTTGCCAACAAGCAAGACCAACCAGGCGCAAAGGGTGCGGCCGATATATCCGAGGCCCTACGGCTTAGTGAACTGCGCGATCGCAACTGGACCATTGTAGGATGTTCAGCTATCGATGGCAGCGGTGTGAATGAGGGGATGGACTGGCTAGTGGTAAGTCAACCCAGGGATACTGCGATTGGTTTGTGCTGAGTTTGTTGTTTCTAACATGTTATGTGTACAGTCGACTATTGCTCAGGAATAAGGCGCAGGTCGTCGCTAAATATCTACCATCGGTCTCGGGTGTTCATGCAGCAAGCAAGCAGATCCGCCCTTTCAACAGTTTATTTGGAAAGAATTATAGGGTCGCCCTGCGGCTTACCGGCCGGCCACAATACATCTAAGACATGGCTCATGGTATAGATTGTATGGTGTACACACGGTATCTATCCACCACTGGTACCGGGTGTAAACAACAAGATGTCGCCGACGGTGTCTTATATCTATGACTTCATACACCGCATGACTCTTGCATATATATTATCTGCCACGCTGTTCGGCTTTGCTATTCATTCCTACCCGCATTAATACTTTTTTCTTCACTTCATTTTCCCCCCCATCATTTGACGCTCCTACTTTCGCTTGCCACCAATACCTTTCCTTGTTTTGGGCTTTTTCTTTTCGCTTTTCGTGTCTCTTATTCTATACGTCTGCTCTTATTGTTTCTGTTTCTTCCTACGTGTGGGCGGAGGGTGTTGTCATCCTTTTATAAACCTTTAATATTGGCGGTTTCTTGCTTTAATTAGAGACAAGGGGAAATTTAGCATGAAAATCAGGGGGTAGACTTTCGCATCCCGCGCGTCTATGTTCGAGAAGACGAACAAATATATCTACAATTTTATATGTGGATGTGCATGCGTTCGTGCATATTAGGTTGATTGATACAGGCACCAACCATGCCATGCTGATACAGGTACGGTAACGAGTGGACTGAATTAGCTATTTAGAGATTTGCTACCGAAGCATCGGCGGCGATCAAATCTTGAGACGATGAGTTGGCAGCTTGTTTATGCTTACAAATAGAGGACATGAATGACCTCTGTTCCTTTGTGTCTTCTAGACGAATCTCCGATACGGGGGGTCTGGGCATTGTCAACTCTATTCTAGCAAGAAGTGGGAAGAAGAAAAAAAGCAGGACAGCGAGAGGAGTGCCCATATGCATCAGACCAGGGAATAAGGAAGGGAGTTAACGCGACAATGCAGTTCTCGGATCCCGGCAAGAGCGATGTTAACTCTAAACATTAGGAGGAAATACAAGGTAAAGGGGTGATGTATGGGTTGGGTTCTTTGGATATTTGGAGGTCTTAGGGCAAGGCTTTGCGCCGTCCTTGTTAGATTGTAGTTCCTCTCGGCCTCAAGGTCAGCCCCTTCAAGTGCCAGAACCCTGTGTCAGCCAAGGCGTAAGACGGGCGAGCTTTGTAACAGATTTCCGTCTCTTCCCTATAGGCTAGTATACTTAACACTTGACTTTATGATGTGCCGTTCCTGTATGAAATGACCCAAAGAGGATACAAGGCAGGACAACGACATGGCAAGAGACTCGAAGATTCACGCTCCTCGACAGCAAACGTCTCAGATTAGTCCAGTATTTAGAAAGGAGACAATAAATAGAAATGAAGAAAAGTGAAGAATATAAAGAATATAAAGAAGATTCACTCACAAAGCTGTGTAAGAAGGAGAAACATTAGTCCAGACTAGCTCAAGAGGACCATCCACCTGGAATTCCCCAAGTCTTCGATCGAGGCCCCTACATGTGTTATTGATATTCCGGTATGAGAACAGCGGTATCTTGACTTGGCCTTGTTTGGGTTTGCTTTACCGCCTAATAGCGTTCAAGTGTAGTTATTTGGGGGCCAACAAAGCGATACGGGAGAAATATCAGCAGAATAAAATAAAAAAGCCGGGGTAGAAATGAAAAGTACAAGGAGTCTGTTCTTTGACCCTTACGACCCTAATGGAGTTAGGTACGAAAAAAACTTTCCGCAAGATGGAACACAAAGTTCGAAGGAGCTGCAAAACAGAGCAGACGGAGATGCACAGTGAACAGCCACCTCCCCTTCTCCCAGTCGGTAGCACTGTCGGACTTTGGCCAGGCAGCCGCATGCGGTTGTTTTTGGGAAGGAGCGAAATAGCGATGCAAATTGCTACATTAATAGATGTCGAGCCAGGGCTGTATGAGATGGGTATCAGGCCATAGGGGAAGAATTACGAGGGAAAGAGACTGGGGAAAGACTGCGAGGAGACCAAAGAGACAACACTAGTGAGAAGCTTGGAAGAGAGGAGATAGGCGTTAGGGGATGAGTGCTTGTGACGGCATGAGCTCGCTTATGTTCATACATTGGTGAAGCTGCAATTAAAAACAAAGGGCTGGGTTGGCAGCTCCTGTATATGCACGACAACGTGAGCCAAAAGAAATAGACAAGCCTCTTTTTGTTTTGGTTTCCAGACAGATGCCTGCAGTTTTGATGTTGACCGATGTGACCAGTCGTGCCACCCTCTTCGGAACAAGCAACCGAAGTAGCGCGTCCTTCTAGGGGGGTGGGAGTTGATCGGCTCTCTTAGTTGGGATTTGGGTGTGCTTGGCCCGTGCTAACGAGCAGAGCTCCACTTGTAGCGAAAGAACATCGTTTTCCTCCCCCACCAATCACAGACACCCGTTGCGCCCATCCTACCCTATGCTGTGATGGCTCAAATTGTGTTTTGCACCAGCGCTAAAGGCTCTGGGAGTGGTCACTTGATGCTGTGCTCACTTAGATGGAGCATTGATGCTACACTCTCTCTTGTCCCGCAATTCTTGTTTGTTGAGGGAGAAATTAAAAGAGAATGGCATGGAGACAACTTGTAATTAGCGCTAAAGAGAGGCAAGAGAGCAGTCCCTTGACCGTCCTCCGACAAGGACGGAAAGAAAAAAAAGGCAAGTGCAACAGAAAGACAAGACTGCCACATATTCTACTGTTTTGGGCGTGCCTCACGACGCTGCTGAAGTCGGGGAAAAGAGGCATATGCTGGAGACTCTTGGCTTCTTTCTTAGCTCCTCTTCCCG
The DNA here is from genome assembly GCA_003449175.1 of Ceratocystis smalleyi. Taxonomy (NCBI): domain Eukaryota; kingdom Fungi; phylum Ascomycota; class Sordariomycetes; order Microascales; family Ceratocystidaceae; genus Ceratocystis; species Ceratocystis smalleyi. The sequence continues at coordinate 13,449 of NETT01000501.1, forward strand.
TCATTCGTGAAATAAGACCGAAGCTGCGAAAGCAACTAGGCAACGAAAGCCAACAACGCAAACGCCAAGACTTTTATGCGCTGGGAGTTCTGACTTGGACTAGGAACTGTGATTATCGAGCCAGGGCTTGTGGGACTGAGAGCGAGCAACAGGGCAGGACGAGCAGCAAGCCCCAGCTCAGAGGAGCCCCACGGACCCATGAACTCACGACGTTGTTATTTTTCGACTGGGAGAAACAGCTGACCAGCCGGCGGACCAACTAGCCGCCTCATGGCAATAAAAGGAAGAAAAAAAGACGAGCAGGGATCCATTTGCCGTGTTTTGATTCGACGGAATAATAGCATCTCGTTCAACTCCGAGATGGATACAGATTTAAGTAGCAATACCGCTGTTAGACTAGGGGAACTTATGGCAGTGAGAGCACTAATACGACAGGAAGGGGGGGGATTGGAGTCTGATAATTATAGCGCCTCCCCCCACATTTGCCGTCGCCGCGTTGCTGCAGAGGCAAGAAGTGAGACAGAGTGGAGCTTGGACAAGTCCATGTGCTATAGGCTGGGGCAAAAGCGCAAAAGGGCGGATGCGAAGACGGAGAGAAATGAGGATGACGGCACACTGGAATTTCTTTAGGCAGTTTCCGTTTTGATAAGCTTTGTAATAGAGCAATGAAGAGGGGAGGGCGAGCAAGCGCAAAACAGGCCATGGCTGGGGCTACCCAAAGCCAGCCGATCTGGAGAATGAAAAGAAAAAAAAGAAGAAAAAGAAGAAAAAAAGAAGAAAAAAAAGAAGAAAAAGAAGAAAAAAAGAAGAAAAAGAAGAAGAAAAAGAAGAAGAAAAAGAAGAAGAAAAAAACAGCAGTTGCCGGTTTCCCCTGCCATGCTTCCCATAGTCCTGCCGTGCTGGGCTTGTTTATCTTCATGTGTATTTCACTTATCTGAAAGGCAACAGCAGAGTAGCATCAAGAAGGCAGGGACCACCCACAAGGGCAAAGAGCCTAAAAGCCAAAATGCGAGAGGAGCAGGCCGCGCCGGCCACTTGCATGCCGCATATTTGATAGGGTAAGATTTGGGGAAGGAAGGTCCTGTTTTGCCGTAGTAATACAGAGCATGGCTGAGCAGCCAATGTCACGCTCGCTTACATTTCCAAGCAGCTCAATTGGTCGTTTGGGGAGGTGGAAGACGAGGCTAATTTCGCCGGCCTAGTCTATGATGTGCGCCATGTCCATGTGCACCACAGCCTCTAGGCCTTATGCGTCATGGAAACATGTTTGGGGATCGTCTGGAAGGTATATTGCGGGGGCAAATCTCGGCTTCCTTCCGGACTCGTACCTAGGTACTCTGGTACCCACGTACCTATGTACCTCTGTACCTTTGTACCTTTGTACCTCTGCTGTCTCTGTAGTCGTAACACACACGCCTATTCTGCACACACCACCCACCCACCCATGTACACAAACTCTTGGCACGTATTCACACGCCCAGCTTATCTAACACTTCTCTCTGCTTTGTTTTGCTCTGCTCTGCACGGTACCTTGCCCTGTCCCTTCCTTTCCCCCTCCTCTCACCTCCCCCATCTCGCCATCCCTTTCGATTCTGTAATTCCGCCGCTTGCGTCAGGAGGGAGAATGATGACTGTAAGACAGCATCACACTTGTCCGTGAACGTCTATAAGAGGGGACTAGCGCCACCTCCAAAAAAGTAAGCTCGAAGTATAAGTCATCAGCGTCTCATTCTTCACACTCACACCCACACTACTTTTACAATGGCAGGCCCTACCAATTCTCGTCTCTCTCTCGCATTCCTCATATTTCTTCCATTATTAACAATGGCTGAACCCGCTGCTGATCCGCATACTTTCCAGTATGACAAAGAGCCTTTCTACACCACCTCCAATGGCTGCCCTGTAGCCAACCCCGAAGCCTACCAAAGAGTCGGCAGCAGAGGTCCTCTCCTGGTGCAAGACTTCAACCTGCTTGATCTGCTGGCTCACTTTGACCGTGAGCGCATTCCTGAGCGTGTCGTTCACGCCAAGGGATCCGGTGCCTTTGGCGAGGTAAGTGCCGCAATCTTTTTTGTTGATCGAGGCTATTTCATGGTTCTGGCCGCTAACGCTCCCGAAACAACAGTTCGAGGTTACCGATGATATCAGTGACATTACCATTATCGATGCCCTGAAGACCGTGGGCAAGAAGACTCCCGTCGCTGCCCGTTTCTCGACGGTCGGTGGTGAGAAGGGCTCTGCTGATACAGCCCGTGACCCCAGAGGTAAGATGCCGCTCCTGTCCCCCTCCATGTCCTGTCCATCACTAACCTTCCGTTTCTTTTTTTTCTTGTTTCTTCCAGGTTTCTCCCTCAAGTTCTACACTAATGAGGGTAACTGGGACTGGGTGTACAACAACACCCCCGTCTTCTTCCTCAGAGACCCGGCCAAGTTCCCTACCTTCATCCACACCCAGAAGCGCAACCCGCAGACGAATCTGAAGGATGCCAACATGTTCTGGGATTACCTTTCCACCCACCAGGAGTCCATCCACCAGGTCATGATCCTCTTCTCTGACAGAGGCACTCCCTACTCCTACCGCCACATGCACGGCTACTCGGGCCACACCTACAAGTGGCAGAAGGCTGACGGCACCTTCAACTACGTGCAGGTGCATGTCAAGACCAACCAGGGCATCAAGACCCTGACCAATGAGGAGGCCGGAAAGCTGTCTGGCGAGAACCCCGACAGACATGCGCAGGATCTGTTCGAGTCGATCGAGAAGGGTGACTACCCCAGCTGGACTGTCTACGTGCAGACCATGTCGCCCGAGCAGGCAGAGAAGTTCAAGTACAGCGTGTTTGACCTTACCAAAGTGTGGCCGCAGGCGGAGTTCCCTCTGCGCCGCTTCGGCAAGCTGACCCTGAACCGCAACCACGAGAACTACCACGCCGAGATTGAGCAGATGGCCTACTCGCCCTCGCACATGGTTCCCGGCATTGAGCCCTCGGCTGACCCCGTCCTCCAGGCCCGTCTGTTTTCGTACCCTGACACCCAGCGTTACCGCCTGGGCGTCAACTACCAGCAGATCCCTGTCAACCGCCCTCTCAACGCCTTCAACCCGTGGCAGCGTGATGGTTCCATGGTCGTCGACGGTGGCTATGGCCGCAACCCCAACTACCCCAGCTCATACCGCAAGCTCCAGTTCAACACCGATGTCAAGGTTACCAATGAACATGAAGTTTGGACTGGCGCCGTCACCAACGAGCTTTTCCAGGAGGTCTCGGACGCTGACTTTGAGCAGCCTGCTAAGCTTTGGGAGGTCATTGGAAGAACCGAGGGCCAGCAGCAGAACCTGGTGAACAACGTGGCCGCTCACCTGTCTGCAGCACAGGTTGACATCCGCAACCGCACATACGAGATGTTTGGCAAGGTCAACGAAAGCCTGGGACAACAAATCCGTGACGCTACGGAGAAGGTTGTTACTGATAAGGCTGCTGCTGCTGCTTAGTGAAGGCGGAGATTTGGATTTGTGACGTTATTATTTTTTCTTGGTTGGAGTTGGACGCGGCAGCAGGACTCGCCACATTCTTTTATGACCCTTTTTTTTTCAATTCTTTGTTCAGTATTTTTTCATCACGAGAATCTTTTTTATTTTACCTTTATTTTACTTTTCTTCATTTATATTTGCTATTTTTACTATCGTGTCGCGTGTGTGTCCAAGTGAAAAAAAAGAACATGAATACCAGTGGCATTGTATCTACGGTAGAGTGAAGCAAAAAAGACAACAATACACTTGTCTCCGATACGGGGAATCGAACCCCGGCCTTCTCGGTGAGAGCGAGATATCCTAGCCCCTAGACCATATCGGATCAGCTTGCTTTCGCGATGATGATGATGTTATATTTATCCTCTTCCGTATCTATTTCTGATCGGATTTTCGAGTCCGGTTAATCCCCCGCTTCGCCCTTAGGGGACCCGCTTTTTCTGCTCCATTTTTTGAGTGGGTTGGCCTCCTCATCC